>JANRGW010035393.1:0-29686 GCA_024733675.1 Psilopsiagon aymara
CTGGGATTGCTCACATCCAGGTGTAGGACCTTGCACTTGGCATGGTTGAACTTCATCAGATTGGCATCAGCCCACCTCACAAGCGCGTCAAGGTCCCTCTGGATGGCATTCCTTCCCTCCAGCTGGTTGACTGAACCACCCAGCTTGGTGTCATCGGCAAACTTGCTGAGGGCGCACTCAATCCCAGTGTCCATGTCACTGACAAAGGTGTTGAATAAGGCCGGTTCCAACACCGATCCCTGAGGGACACCACTCACTACTGACATCCAGATGGACATCGAGCCATTAAGCACAAGTCTTTGCCTGCGGCCATCCATTCAGTTCTTCATCCTCTGAGTGGTCCACCTATCAAATTGATGTCTCTCCAATTTAGAGAAGAGGATGTATGTGCATACAAAGTTGGAAACAGGTTCTGTCCTCTCCCCAGCTTTAACTGGGCTACATTGTACCTACCAGTACAGAAGCTTTAACTAGGAGGATTCCAAGACAAGGTTATTGTAGTCATCCTACTATTCAGAAAGAGAAGGGAGATTCATGGGAAAAAGCATAAAGAGATTATTATGAAAACATGAGATTGCTGCACAGTGAATAAGAAGTACTCTAACTGGATATTCTCCTAGCAGTTCTTGTTCTCATTCCTGCCTTTACCTCTTCTCTGCATATATAGGTGTTTAATTCTATCATTCAAGGACTTAACTGGAGAAAATGAAAATGAAATAGGAAGTGTGTTTGGGATTGCAGAATGTACAGAATAAGAATGAGTTCTAAACTGTTGTGAAACATGAACCATAAGGTTACCTTTTCATTTCTTACCGAAAAACATATTATATGCTGGCAAAAAAATCATGGAATAAATGAAAGATGTTTTGGTTTTGAAAACATAGCCCACTTGATGAAGTATTGAAAAAATCACAACTCATTTTTGTCTTTTCCTTAAATATGTTATTTAACTAAGTAATTATTCAAGTCCCATAGACTGCATGAGAATGAGAAGCTGGATAGACTTTTGTGTTCATTTAATCATATATTTCTCCATACAAACACTGCTTTACTAGAGCGAGAGGATTACAAACTCCACTTCTGGGAAAAAAAGAAAAAAAGGGGAGGGGGGGAAAAGAGTAAACTCTTGCATCCTGTTATGTTTCATGTTATCTTTCAAAAGTTCAGCTGCTTAAAGCTACCATGAAACAAGCCAGAGTATTTAATGAGACAGAAACTGGCAAATAACGCATTTCATGGGACTAAGTTGGACTTTTTCTTCAAGCTAGTCAATAAATTGTATTTAATGCAAGAAAAGTACAGCCTATAGCTCTTTAAATAAATATTAAAGGACTGGTAAAAAGCAGGAATGTATTCATTTGAGAAAAACCTTTACTGCTTATGCCTCAGAAATAACTTTGAAAACTAAACTAGCTGGAACAAAGAGAGTCTCTGCACATCAGCTGAAAGGTAAGGGTAATTTGATGAACTAGTATCTATATGAAATATATCCTACACTTTTTATGTAACTGCTATTGCAGTTTGGTTTTAAATAAAGCCAATAACAATTTGTTCTTATAATTTAAAAATTGCTTATTTGGTATCTGAAAGATTTTTCACTTGAATGTCTAAAAAGACTGTTCTCCCTGTATTTCTCCATTGAACTTTCTCTTCTGATAATGCCGTCTTTAAGCAACATGCTTAATTTCATTCTTCTTTCTTTATACCTCAGCTACTCACATCTACGGCCCCAATTCCAGTTAATATTTATTTTTCTGTTTCATTCGCTTCCATACCTTCCCCTTACAGTTTTCATTTGCTTCTATATAACTGATAAAGTGTATTACTTAATGCCTTTCCACCGTATCACCTTGGATGCTCATGAAACCCCTATATGCTAAAGGATGACTCAGTGTGGTGAGTTCATCTGCATCAATACAACCTAAAATGCATACTTCTGTTTTACCAAATTGCTCATTAGGAAATCATGACACAGTGTCTCACCTGCACTGCGTTCCCTTTGCACACAGCAGTGAAAGGGTTTTTTCTCAAATCAGATTTCAGTGCTTTTTTCACAGTCTTCTGGCCCAATGTATATTTAGTTTTGAGTTCAAGCCATTGAGTAAGTTCAGCAGAGGGTCAAATAAGGACATTTCTTTAATCAAAGTCTCAATTATTAAAACTACATTGAAAGTTTTGTTTGTGTTATATTATGCAATTCACGTAAATGGAGAACAAAATTATGTATCCTTTTTCTTACAAATGTTCCTTTTGCAATATTCATATATAAGGTATTTTCTACTGACATTTCTACTTGCAACTATAATATATCGCTATTTGCAATATATTCAAGACCATTAATGTTTATCTAGAAAGAAATATCCTTTTAAAACTAAAAGCAAATACAGTATAAACTCTGCCCAGACTGATAAGCAGTCATCCACTCTTTGTCTATTAGCATTTTAGCATCATTTTCAATCAAATCAATCATATTGTATCTAAGAGAGAAAAGAGACTAGAAGTCATCTATAGAAGAAAGCTGTAGACTAACAATTCTGTTAGTCTTTTAAGCCATTCAAAGTCTTAGCCTACTAGCTACACAGTTAATGCTGGAAAAAAAGAGGAGAATGCTACCCAGGGAGACTAAAACAGAAAAATTCTGTATCTCTCTGTGCACAGTGAGGATCCTCAAAGAAGAAAACACCTGTTACAGCAAATGACAGAGAAGAGATTTTAGGAGCACTCATGCAGCTAATACTTTTTGTTCAGACATTCTACCACTGATCACCAGAGAAGTATTCCACAGAAGTTCCGAAGTCTCCATTTCTGTACATCACCTGCAGTGATTCAGTAAAACCAAATCTCAAATAGCCTCTAAGGCACACAGCAGTATATAAACATACAGTCTTGGAGGTGGAGAAAAGAAGTGCTGTATAGACAAGTATCTCATAATGCAAAAAGATGGGGTACAAGGAGCATCTTTTTCACAAGCCTCCTAGGTTGTGTTCAGTTTCCAATCTTCTTTAGTTTCATGGTTTGGTTGGTTTTTTTGTTTTGCTGTTGGTTTTGGTGGGTTTTTTTCCCCCCATTTTTATGTTGTTTTATTCTTTTTTTTTTTTTTTTTCTAAATACTGAACTTCCTCAGTTCTCCTGTTCTTCAAGCCGAGCACTGACAAAATCCATCAAACAAGAACAAACCTGTTCTCGGACAAATTATTCTTGCAACTTTAGAGGTTGTATCCAGAAACTTTTCACTTTAGCTGAGTGAGTGATTCTGCCCCTGGGAAGGTGTGGTCATCAGCAGTCACATAATATTAGCATTCAACATATCCATGAGTGATCTCATATTTCTGCAACCCCAGGGTATCATTGTTTCTCCATTTTTCCAGCACTTTCCTCTGTCTGAATTAGCACTGCAGTCATTACCAATGTTAGCCAAGAATTTAAACTTTCAGAAATCTTGTACATGTAAGAATCACTCATACAGCCTCTATGGGAAAGCAGTCACAGAGGTCTTCTTTCTCAACACATCTTCATGTATGTACAGCAGAGCTCAAACAGGCAATTCGATAGAGTCTACATCTGGTTCGAGTGGTTTTGAAACAATGGACAAACAGTCTTAGCCTTACCGAAGCAGCATACACTATGGAGTCCCTGTTAGAAATTTGTTTCACTCAAACATCTGCACTGACACATTGAAAACAAGTAGCAAATGTCCAACTAAGATCAAAGAAAAACTGAGATCTGACATAACAAATGTTGATTTTCAAAAATTAGTACACGTACATGTGAGATATGCTCATACAGCTACACCAGCTGAATGAATAGCTATATTCTTTCTTAACATAATTTATCTTTCAAGCAGGTGTGAGTTGGGGATCTCTGAACTCTCACTTTATGCTGTTAAATTCTAAGTGATATGTAACATTTGCTTTGGTGCTAGACAGTTTATGTCACAGAAACCATTCAAGTTTGACTGCAACAAAAAGCAGAAAGACAGAAGATATTGGTTACTGCAGCAGCAATAGTGTTGCTTTAATAGCTTTACTTATCCACATGCTATTAAACTACAGAAATACCAAGGAGCTCCACATATCACAAGAGGCCCCATCACCATGCTTATGTGATACAGCACCGCTGATATGGTTAGAATAATGGTAAGATGCTCATCAATATAACAGAAAACATGCTAGATAGGAAGATTCTTCGCTGGGTTGGAAAGTAGCTGGATAGTTGAGCCCGAAGAGTGGTGGTAAATGGCATCACATCCAGTTGGCAACTAGTCACTAGTGGTGTCCCTCAGGGTTTGGTGTTAGTGACAGTGCTGTTTAATATCTTCATTGATGATCTGGGTCAGAGGATTAAGTGCACCCTCCGTAAGTTCACAGTTAACACTAAATTGGGTGGTAGTGTTGATCTGCCAGAGGGTAGGACCTGATCTGCAGAGGGATCTGGACAGGCTGGGTCAATGGGCTGTGGACAGCGGTATGAGGTTCCACAAGGCAAAGTGCTAGGTCCTGCACTTGGGCCACAACAACCCCATGCAATGCTCCAGGCTTAGAGAAGAGTGACTAGAAAGCTGCTCAGTGGAAAAGGACCTGGGGGCACTGACTGATGGCTACTGAACATGAGCCAGCTTGTGCCAAGCAGACAGAAAGTCTGGAGAAGACAAAGCTCAGAGGGGACCTTATCGCTCTGTACCTGAAAGGAGGTTATAGTGAGGTGGGGGTTGGTCTTTTCTCCCGAGTAACAAGTGATAAGACAAGAGGCAACAGCCTCAAGCTGTGCCAGGGGAGGTTTAAATTGGATATTAGGAAATATTTCTTCACTGAAAGGGTGCTCAGGCATTGGAACAGGCTGCCAAGGATACCATGTGGTGGAATCACTGCTCCTGGAAGTGCTCAAAACCTGTGTAGATGAAGCCCTTAATAACACAGCTTAGTGGTGGACTTGGCAGTCTTGGGGAAATGGCTGGACTTGATGATCTTATAGGTCTTTTCCAACATAGTTAATTCTATGATTCTATTCTGATATATGTAGAGCTCCTCCACTCAGTTATTGTCCTAATCATAATATGCCCATATTGTGCTATGTAATTTGTTCACAATACAAAGATGCTGTATATATGAATACTAAAAAAAACCCAACACCTTTGGTTTCAAAATATTAATAGGGGCTCTCTTAAATTATTAGTAAAGCAAGTGGTCATGGGTTCTTGCATTTTTCTCAACTAAGAATTGAGCCACAACTGGATCTGAATTTCAATTCCACTTGTGTATCTAGTAGAGCTTTTACAACTATTCCACACACTGCCTGGAATATTATGTTTTGGTTCGTTAAAAGCATATATTCTACTTTGGACAGGAATTTGAAAACAGTTCCCAGAGATGTGAAACTAATACTGCAAAGCCCTTCAGGAAGCTCTATTTTACACATGATATGTAGGGATGTGTGTCTTGTATTTTATTATATATACTGCTGAAATTTGTTGGCCCTCTGATGTCCTTTATCAGACTTAACCTGATTTCAACATGTTCAACATTGAGTGGATTCCTCAAAGCCAACCTGTGAACAATTCTTTCCAGGTTTGTTTTTACTATTCCCAGCGTAGCATATAAGTAAAAGGAAGAGGAGGATAAAGACTAGGACATCTGAAAAACACCTGTTAAAACTTGCTGTGCTGCCATTTGCATGAATGCATTTTAAATGCAGTTGTATCACTGCAAAACACAAACTGAAGCTTTATTGCTGTGAAGTTGTGAAGGCACTCATACAGAAACTGTGAGATGCCCTGCTAAAAACTCTTATTTCCCCCAAAGTTTCTACAAATACATAAAGCAATTTAGTTTCCTGAAGTGACCAAGACTAAATGCAAACTAAAGGAAAGCATACAGAAAAATGCCTCTGACATTGAACAAATTTCTCTGAGTTTGAGAGTTAACTCACCTACAAAAAAATTAAGTATGCCAGCTGACCATTCCTATTCTTCTTTTAGGGGTTAAGCCAATGCACCACAACTGATCTGAACCCAAATACTTTGCCTGTAGAGACAATGAAAAAAACCCACCGAATTTAGTAAAGCAACAGTCCCACAGGATATACTCATTTTCTTCCCTATAAACTTTATAATACTTTAAAACAAAAGAGGCAGGGAACAGCAAAGTCCCTTAGTTTTCTCAGATAACATCTTTGATGGACTTCTTCTTAGTGATAGGTAACATTGCCACTTGCTGATTGATCTCTACTAGGTGACTTGCCAAGCATGTACCAAAGACACAGAGTTTTTTAAGCTCAGAAATCACACCAGGGCATAATGCTGGTTCCTGAGAACTAGTTCTTAAGGAAAACTGCGGCATACACCAAGCAATTTTACTATGACCCAAATTCTTTCCAAGGTCTCAAAAGTCAACAAGAACAACAAAAAAAACCCAGTTAAACCCAATAATTCATGTTGGCCAAGCAGAGCTGAATGAAAAGCAAGTAAGCAGAAATTTTCCCCTTTCTTTTGTATACTAGTACTACATGCAAAATACTTGCCAGTATTTTTTTCTTAAACATAAGTTTTGCAATAAGTAAGTTAGACAGCAATTAGACTGGCATGATACACCAGTGGTGGAAGGAACAGCCCCTTCCCCAACACCATCTTCCACAGGCTTTGTAATTCAGAGAAAAGCAGGCTCAGAACTGTGTCAACAAGGTCTGCTGGATAGGGAAAATGAGGTTGCCCTTCTGATCTGAACTCTGTAAAACAGCCAGCAGAGGAGCTCCAGTGAGCTCCTACATAAAGTCCAGATGGTTTTAAAGCCCGCAGATTGAACTTTAGAAGGATAAATATTCTCAAGTATTGTTTAGGAGAGAGATTGCATGGACTAAAATTGTGCCAGGGAGCACACTAAAAATCTAAAAGCATGGGATGAATATCCAGTGTCTGAGTCACCCACATCTTGGCCCCATTTAGTTTGCAAGGATAGCTGTAAGCATTGTTTCCCAGAGGCAATTGGATATAGGCGCCTGGCTCCTCAGCACAGGAGGGGAAGCTGGTGTTGGAGAACCAGCAGTGCGGGGAGGTCAGTGATAGCAGCCCAGCAGAATACTAACAGGCCCCTCAGGGAATTGTACAGAGTCATCAGTACTAAGATCCTGAGGTTCACAGGGTCCATGAAGTCTCAGGGGAAATGGAAATAAAGAAAAGTATTTCTTTAGGAAAACTCAACGCAGTTCAAGGGACGATACGTATCTGTACACCCATTTTCAAGAGAAAATGACTTTTTGGGTATGGCTGCTACCCTGTTCTTGCCCAAGTTACATATTCTGAGATGCAAAAGACACACAACAGATTTTCTCAGGTGAAAACAGAGCTTATTTTTCTTGCGCAGAAAGTGAAGGGCTTACAGGCGATGTACAAGTACCTTGCACAGAACAAATACCATCTCTCTCTCAGAGCCAAGAAGATGGAAGGAGGGTAAGTAAGGCAGGTTACTGAAGTAAAAACAGAGCTTTTGAGAGTCACCTGTGCAATCCCCTAAAAACTGAGAAAGCCTAATGCCACCTAAAGTTGTAAACTTATGTCCTCCTATCTGTATTACAAGGTTACTTGAATAGGTGCTTCACAAGAACTTAGGACTTATCACCTCCAAGAAAAGCCTCAAGCATACTCCTGGTTAGCTGGGCAGTAGAGAAAAGCCTCTATTCTATATTCCTATGAAGTATCTACCTATGCCTGTTCAGATGTGATGACGGAGTATATAAAATTAGTATATTTCTAATTAGCCCTTAGGATCCAAAAGCATTTCTGAGGCACAGCTGCTTATCTTATAACAAAAAAATAATTAAATAAATCATGAAATTTCATTAGTTACCACAGTATCTACAGTAAGACTGTGAAAGCACTTGAAGTGTATGCTGATGTGTGCATCAGCCACAAGCAGTCAGCTAAATTCCAACTGGGGAATCTTACAGTTAGTGAATACAGCACTGAAAGGACACCAAGTGGTTTTCAAATTGAACCCTTCTCTGGCCTGCAAGAAAGTGAATCTGTAAGTCATTGAGAGAAAGAAACAAAGATTGACACAGGGAAAGGAATGAATTAAACACAAAATTCCCAGGATGCCACGTTTAGTCATTCTTTCAACTATTAACACACTTTGGAAAGAATTAGTACTCTTACTCATGGCAGAGAAATAGCCTTGTAGTTACTGCCTTTCTCCAGAATAACAGCTCACTGGAGTCTCAGAGAACAGGAAGTACATCTCAGATCTTAAGCTGTTGCTTTACCAGAAGAAAAAATAATTATCAAGATAAACTGTGGAGTGTTACAGGGACTGCACTGTAGCAGGGACTGAACCACTGCGCTGCTGAATCTTACTGGGGCTATCAAGAGGTACAAAAGTTGTATGTAAGAAAAAGGTTAAAGTAAAATTCTTGCATATTCATGTTGATTTTAAAATGGGAAATTCTAAAGCCAAGGAATAACCAGACTGGAAGTTTTACCCAGGAAAAATACACACACACACACACACACACACACAAAATCAATGAGAGACTGTGGGGGAAAGTTGTGGTTTACAGTTTATCTGGCGGTAGCACTTAGTTGCCACAAGGGATCACAGCCATGCAGCTTTGGGTAAGACAGTACTTGACATCACAGGTTACTACAGTAACTACACTCCTGAGAGTCACCAGGCTCTCTAAACTCAGTGGAGAGAGGGGCTTTGCCATCATTCTTACTGCTGTCTCCTGAATAAAGCAAGAGATTTTGCCTGTGGAAAACAGAAGTATCCATACTAGTTGAGATTTTTTTCTTTTCCCTTTTGGTCCGTTTCAAAGGGATATAAATGGGGAGTTTTCTCTCTCTCTCTTTCAAAAAGAAAACCCCAACAGGATTTAGTACTGAATTTAGTGAGTAGAACTGTACCTTCAGTTCTAGTCTTACACCATTTCAAATATGAGTAATACTAGAGCTACCATTCTATTATGTATTTTCTTTTACATCTCTTAAACCTGTAAATTGGGAAGCATCTCTCAACCCATCCAGAAGTATAAAACTCATTGCTTAATACCGCAAAGTTGTTTAAATAGGTTTATATAATCTCTGTTTCTGCTCAGCGCTGTTAGGCTGCCAACAAATAGACAGAGTCATACTGATTTTGTGAGAATTTTTGCAATCCAGATGCTTTCACAGAAGAAACAGGATGCATACAATCCATTCACTAAAACTTTCATATGAAAAAACAGTTATTTTGACCCCCCTCAAAAGCTATTTAAAAAAAATCAGAATAGTAGTGACGCCTGAAATGAGAAAGCCATATTAGCTGCTCCCACCCTTTCCTTTTCATCCAATAGGTGGAGTCTCTCCTATCTAAACAACTCATTCATTTAGTGGTACTGAATTCTAAAAGCATCACTGCATGAGTTACAAAGACAAGGATAAATCAAAAGAACATGCGTATACATTACATTCAGGCCACCATAATAAAAAAATACTTTCTCTTTTCCAGTTTGCCTGTTTACTTAGCTAAATGTCTTAGAAAATGCTGACAGTTCTCCTTACCCACTTCCCTTCTTTTTCTTTTTGGTGGCTTACCACAGATGACTGTCATTTGACCTATAATTAAACCATTTGATGATGTGTTGCCATAAAATTATTTAGCTATATTATATGATGCAAGCACTTTTGTGTTTTTCACAACCTCTAATCCAACACGTTTCTGCTTCTTGTTATGAAATGATATAAGTGGTTCTCCCAAGAATGTACTTATTTTGTCAATATGAAACCAAGTCTTATTTGCAGTTGAAGGCTGTAAAGATAGTAAATACAAGCACAGGAAAATCGAATCTACCAGAAACATGAGATCTAAGTCTTAAATCTAGGTGATAGTGTGTCCCAAATGCATACACCTTTATCAGTGTGTATTTTGCACTGTTACTTTACAATTTGTGTTTAGTAAATTCACAAAAAATCAGTTTTAACATACAGAAAGATCGGAGTGCTTGAAACAATTAGCTGTGATGGGTCCTTTAAATCCACTTACTTCACTGGTAAATTTAAATGACAGAAACTTAACCAAAATGGGATGCCCACTTACTGTCAGTAAATATAATGTAAAACTCAATCCAGCTCCTATTGAAGTTAACGGATGACTTGCCTTTCCTTTGACGGAGACAAGAAGGAAAGGCAAGCAGGCTTGTTTTAACTCTTGTTAAACTGTCTTTATTATGTTTAGATTATATCAAGTAAGTGAACTAAGCTGTATCAAGAAGGTCCCCACTAATCTAAGACTGAACACGCAGAGCATTAAACTATTTGTTTTGTATTGTCATATAATTATGCTGGTATAGCAATTCTGGCAAATACACTTTTGTGGACAAGATCTCAGAATCATATATAGACCAAAATGAAAGAGGTTAGACTAAAATTGAAAGAGCAGTTTTGCCCAAACACCATATGAAATTTGACCAAACCAGCTAAACATGCAGTGCATCAGTTACTGACAAAAAAAGCCATAAAAGAAAGCCATAATGATTAAAAAAAACAGAAGTTGTTTGAAAATAAACAGCACAACAATTATTAGCTGATACTAGCACAGCAGTTTATTATTCCTAGCACAAAGGATTTGATTTTCACACAAGTTTCAGCTGAAGAATAAGAATGGAAACAGAAGAAAGTACCTTGAAAGCTTCTCTGGCTTCAGGCAAAAAAAAATAATCTTCTTATGGAACAGAATATAGTATAATAGATCAATTACATTTCAGAAGAAACTCTGCTGGTCTATAAGTAAATTCATATATGTGACTTCCTAGCCAGTATCTTGAAGCATCTGCGTCACTGCAGTAGCGCCTCTGAAAGAAAAGTCAAGGTGCAAAAGGAACAGAAGCCAATAATTTATTTACAATGCTTATCTGACTTTTCAAGTCTAATATTCAAAAAGGGGGAAAAAAATCATCTTTGTGCAGAAATGCTTTACTGTTTTCTGGCTTTTACTATCCTTGTAAATACACATACATATTTAATCAAGACCGAGGACTTCAGTCTGCACTCTTGAAAATCAGGATCAATACTCTGAAAAGCTGCCACATGGAGTGAGCTACAATCAAGAGTGAAGAGCCTAAATGCTTTGAAAATTTTTCCTCAGTCTGTTGGTAGCCTTTCAAATATTGGTTAGCTTTCTGCTATCCCTTACTTGTATTGTAAGAGTACAAGGGGCAAGTCCACTGGAATGAAATTTTAAACCCAAATAAAAAATCTGAAATAATAGGCACTGGATTAAGGCACACAGTGTTCTATTGCTATTTCTCCTCTAATGCTGGTATATTTACTACTTAAGATTTGTAAGCAGATAGCTTTGGTATTAGTTATCAGTAAAGAACCCCTCCAAAGCATTTTCAGGAACAAGAGGAAAAAATTCCTGGGCAGATGCTCAACTTCCTTCTCTTGAGTCAAACAAATCTGCTTGTCCTCTCCTGACTTTGGCTTTCTACAAAGCAAATGCAAAAACTTACAAACTTACTGAATTACCATAATTGTTCAGGAATCAGACAGTTTAGCTATTTAGTGGTCTGGTGATCTATTTTGCCATCAGACTCAGTGAATGCCTTCATTTTGTCCCATTTTCTGCTTGTCATATAAATAGGCCTTCTGTCTACCAAGTAGCATTAGATATACCATGTGATGCTGACGTCTAGTTTACTGCACTCATAACCTCTCTTTCACAATGACCTCACAGTAATAACAGCTTTTGTTTTCACATTAGATAAGCTGACATAAAATGCTTATAGCAAAGTATTTGTTATATTTATTTATATATATATAATGAAAATTACATGTGGAATGTTTTTAAGGAGTTTAGTTACAGAAGTCTTGGAATTACTCATTGTGGTTTTGGGGTTTTTGTTTTTGAGGAGGGAGCACATTAGGAAATTAGTACTGACAAAATCTTTGATGAATATTTAATCAGATAATACACATTCAGGCTTATAACGCCTCTTTCTTAAACCAGGGGAAAGTGAACCAGGATTTTCAAGATACAAATGGGACAAGCTACATGGAGATGGCCATTTTACATGCTAATATCATGCACTTCTCCAGCCTTAAATAACTCTCATTCTTTGTCCTTCTCTTTCCCTTCACCATTCCTATCTGCTTCACCTCTATTTTCTGTGAGATACCTTAAGTACTATGGGGCATATATATTCTTGGGGCACATAGCCAACTATTTTAAACACAAATCACACAATTTCCTTTTACTGAAAACTGCACGTGACTTGTGGAGTTGCCAGAGTTGCTACCAGTCTCTTTCAGCTTTCCCAGCATTTTGTAAATTCAACCCATCAGCTACAGTACTCCAGCACTAATGAAAAATGGCCCATTCAGAGTCTGACTTCAAGTCAATATTGTTCTTCCTGTTCTAGCTCAGTTCAGTTAGCCAAAAAGTTAGGTGACCTCATACATATTAAATGAAATTATTAAGCCTGGTTCCACACAAAACTGTGTAAAATGTCACCTGTCACAAGTCCTATGTACTCAAAATATCTCAGAAATCTGTCCATTCACACCCTTATGGCTCCTTGCAGACCCACGGCCATAAGTAGGTAGAAACTAATTAAGTTTCTAATTTTCACAGCATCAAAAAGGCCGAGAAATTTCAGTACTTTGACAAATCAATAAAAGTAATTTTGCAATTCCCCTCCCCATATTCCTTGAACAACTTTTGCCTTACTCTACTGGGATGATCAGTCTACATACAGATTCCTTCTCTCCTATGTATACACGTTAGAAACACCAAATCTCCTCCAGGAACAAATCTAAAACATGAAGTAGGAAAAAATCTCATTTGATTAAAAGGACTTCCTAGATCACTTCTACATGATCCTTTTTAGTATATTTCAAATTATGTCTAGTAACATTTCACAATAATCAACAGGCTTACATATGTAGGATGCTGAACAAGCAATTGTGACCTCCAGATAGTACAGTGATATTGTATAATGCATCAATCCCTTGTTTAGTCTGACAAATGTGAGTCACTGGCACCCTAGATTTCCTTTAAGAAAATGAAGAAAGAGGGTGAAACAAGTTGGAGCTCGTTTCACCTGCAAGCTAAACTAATGACTCATTTAAAACTTCTTTCTAAAGCATTCCATAAATCTAGTGTTGGTGGTCCAAGATTTATCATATCAAGTTTTTAAACTTGTATCTTCCCTGCCTCTGAAAGACTGATGTCATTTTGCATGAATTCCACACAAAGTAGTACTATTAACCACCTTTTCCTTATATTGAGAGATTACTTCCTAAGAAAAACTTTTGAGTTCACAGGACACACACTGATACAATGCAGCATTACATCAATATACAGGAAAGTAGAGGTGAAAAATGCACTTCTGCATATTGAATGAAATCCAGTCCATCTTCATTTTACCAGTCTTTCGAGGTTCATGTACACTTAGAGTCAAGAAGACATATCATTGACAACATAACCCTGATTTCAATTATGCAATTAGGATTGATTAAAAGATAAGTGACCTTAATGAATACTTTGTTGCTAGTGCCTTTTCTTTATCAAAGATCTCATCAATGATTTTACTAAATGCTTCCTTCCTTCAAAGGGGATGTTGTGCACAACGTGCATTATCATAGTCTAGCACTGAAAGTTTTCACATAAAATCATCCAACTTTTATAAGAGAAGTTACTTCAAAGTACATGATGGGAAAAATCAGAAAAGTTTTGGAGAGAGGAGGAGGGAGGAGGAGTGAGGAAGAGAAAGAAAGTGAGAGGGAGTGAGAAGGAAAGAGACTACTTCTCAGTCAGGAAACCATGATTCCTGAATACAAGTGAAATAACAGGTAGGGAAAGTCCCTTCAAAATTTTTAATGTAATGCATTATTTGAACAGAACAACCAACTACTGCTGAAGTCACTAAAGTTGCTTCAGGCAGAATCTGCTGCATGCAAAAGGATTTTCTCTCCTCTCTTCCAGATCACAAAAGGCAAGGGATGGTACTCACTGGAGTAAACACATTTTCCCTGTTCTTTCCTTCAGTGCACAAGCCAGCAGACTTGCCAAGGAACTCAGTGTTCAATCCTTTGCCATCATTTCCATAAATCCAAAGAAAATGTGAAATTGCACTAAATGAAATAACCGAGTTCCAGTATGTGCAAAATATTTAATATAAACGTATAATCAGACTACATAATGGACCATACCTTGAAGTCTGTGCTCCCATTAAGCTTTGTAATTTCTAAGGTAAGGTTGAAGTGACTTAAGGAGAACCCAGCATGAACAAGGACTTTAAGGATTAAACTTAATATAATAATACAATATCTTACAGTCTATACCATTTATTTTATTATGAAGTGTCTCAGGACACATGCATTCATTCAGTTCAGAAATCTACAAGATTGGGAACTTTCCAGTCATGTTATTTCAGAAATACCAGGCCACTCTGAAGGGTTTTCACGTACCAGGTAAAATTTCTATCTAAAGTGAGTAATTCCCAAGACCAGAAAATAAGTCAGTCATTAGTGTACACATCTACACTGTGAGAGATTTGGCTTTACCTGGCTGACTGCATTAGCCAACAAGCTTTTAGGGATAGATCCCACATTTTCTCTTCCTTCAGAATTTTTTCAGAAATTCCTTCTTACACTCAGATATTGAGACAATTCAAATGCCAAAACTTGAAGCTTAATTTGGATAGAAGTCTCCTCTGCACTCTGGTGCCACACAAAACACTGTACAGCACCACCGCCTTGAAACAGCAAAGCCTCACGCAATCTCACTTTCAGAGACCTAATTCAAGGCAGGACACAAAAGATTAAGGAATTTCAAATCTTTGGCACATCATGCATTTGATCTAACAGATCTCCACAGCTCTAGAAACCCACCTGGAACAACAGGGGCATAAGATTCGCTTTCTCCTTCCACCTAGTAGATCAATGCCCTCTTACACCTCCCCAAGGTTGAGGCCAGAAATTCACCACTTTCCTAGCTTTTTCGTCATCCTTGAAAAAGAAAACTAAGAGAGATCTTTGGATTCCTTTTGTCTGTCAGATGATGGCTGGTAGGTTAAGGCATTTTGCTTTTAATACTTGTCCCATGGTTTTAAACTCAATTTTGATACAACTTTCGGTTCATGACTCTCAGAATCTCTGCTTCAGGGATGTCAGCAGGTAAGAGGGGAGTACTAATACATGTAAAAAAATATTTTTCCCTGGTTTATGTATTCAAGCTTATCTTCTAAACAGAAAATCAATACCAATACATACAGGTATTTCTAATGAAAATAGAGAACTATTTATTCATTACATGAATCTAGATGCTGGCTGTACAAGTATGCATCTATATTACCAATGTTCAATTTGGCCCTTAAATATATCATATAAGTCAGTGTAAAATAGACAAGAATTTTGTCTGGTCAATGAACTGAAACCTCAGGTATCTAAAGGTCCTTGTAATGCGGCAGTCAAATACTGACTGAAATAAAAATATTAACATGTTTGGTCCTTTGTTGTTTGTTCTTCTTTTTTTTTCCTAGCAGCTTCTGTCTTCTTCTCTTTTTACTTCTGTGGAATTGTTTTTAACTAAAGCTGTTTGTCAAACATTATCGACAAACCAACTAACACATGTATTCACAGTTCCAGCTTTAAATTGTAGCTTTATTTATAAATATTTCCCATATTTTTCAGAACACTTAATAAGCTCTCTCTGGTGGTTGATTTCCCCACCATATATGTTTTCATTTTTCCCATGTTACTGTATTGTAATAAAAATATCTATTATCTGTATTCCATAAAAAACTAGAGTTGAACTGAAAACAAACAAACAAAAAAAAACCATAGCACTTAATATGTATTTAAATCTCTCTTATGCTAAACAGAAGGGGGAAATGTAAAATTCATATAGTGAAGCAGTATTTTGCGACAAATAAAGAAAAGACTTTTGCTAGGTAAAGCTCCAATCCTGAAGAAGAAAAACAGATAAATACCTTACATGCAGTTATGGCACTATTGGAAAATTTGTTTCAAGAGTAAATCCTTATATCATAAGTTAAGGTGAACATGTATGCATTCTTAATGGACAGCAATGGACAGGATAACTTTAGTTCTATTCGTATATGCTGCTGTCTTGATGAATGCCTTGCTTCACAGTTGTTTCAATTCCATCTCAATTTTGCCTTTGCAGTGGAATGTGGACCACTTCTATAAGATACTACAACATTTATGCATACATAAATATACATCAATATACCAGATAAGGTATTTTGTAAGCATTTAAGTAAACAAGTAGCTTTGTTCGTATTACTTGTTATCTTCACATCTGTGCATATATATAAAATGGATCTCCCACAGGAAGAAGAAAATAAAAACAACCCAAACACAACAAACCACCTTTCTGCATAAAATAAACTTCTATATCCACACGTCTCTCACGATTATTCTGGCAGAGGTATGCAATGGAAAGATACATTCACATCATCAGAAGAGCCTTGCACAATGTGGCAACAAAAAGAATTTCTACCCTTTGCCGTATGAAGTGCCAAAACCCAGTAAGGTAAGTTAGTTTATGTCCCATTTCTCATCCAACTCCAATGTAATTCATCTGAGGCACAGGAATTTAGTGGACAATAACTTACATGAAAAGCATTTTCACCAAGACATTCAGCTTATTAACTTCTTTAAAATCAGAGGGGATGCCTCAAGAGCAAGTTTTGCAGATCAATATAAATTTACAGACTGCTTATTGTCAGTCATTTTTGCCCCAATGGAAGAACAACTTCTGAAACTCGAGCTTTAACATTTACAAGTATGCTACATTCACAAAGAGTTCACATCATAGAACCCCCTTTGATACTGAAGAACCTGTAGCTTACAGGAAATAAACAGGATTAAGACTTGCAACTGGATGAGATTCTTCTAGAAAAGGTAGTATGTACAGTACCTAGTTTTCAGAGGATTTAATCACTTGCAATTCTAGTCGATTGTTTCAGCATTTATACAGATAAGAACCTGTATTTTAAAAGAACTGCACTGAAAACAGAAACAACAATAGATGGCATAATAAAGATATCTATTTAAACCTACCACCTTAAGGAGCTACCAACCAAATTATTTTCCATTAAGTCAGGAAAGTTTAGCAAGTAACAACTGAACTTAAATCAGTTCCTTCTGCCTAAGACATCGTTCTCTTCTGTGGTTTTAAGAAGTTAAATGGCAGCAAGCTAACCTTAACTGTTCCTTGTTTAGCTTGCACCATTTAAATAAATAACACATCTGTTTTTACAGATATAACATCTTTATGTTCTCCCCTACCCCCACACTGGGAGGAAGAAGGGCATTTGTCTACTAATTTTGCTCTGTACATGGGAAATGTTATTCATCATGTAGAGCATGGATGCAATTAAGTAACCACATTGAGAGCTGCTGTTCTGTTTCTCAAACAACAGAGTTAACTTGAGTAGACTTTGTCTTTATCAGTAGGATGGTTCCTTCAACCAAGCTGGCAAAGTTCAGATGAAATGCTGTGCCTGTAATGCATACAGTGACAGCTAGATTGAGACAAATGAGAGAATCCAAAAGATTACAAGAATAAGAAACACTTGACAAAACAGGACTTAATAAGTGAAATTCTGTGACCTGGGTATTTAATTCTATGAAGAAAAGATTGAGGAGACATTATCACAACTGGATATGCATTTGAAGATGGGCATTAAGATGGCAGTTGTCAACTTTGCCACATCTGCATAGTGGGACATGACAGAGTTGTACATCATGGGGTTAATGGGATTAATTTACAGAAAAGGAATGTCTGGTTTGTTAGGTTGTATGAAAACTTGTTAAGTATAAAGAAAGGTATACACTAAAACAAGTTACCTAGTAAAGTGGTGGAATTCTGGAATTATTGGAACATTATTGGATTATTATTATATTTCTATAATAATAATTTTATTATAACAACTATAATTATTATTCACATTATTGGAATTTTTATAAAACAGGATAAAAAACATCTCTGAGGAATAAGGTATATGTATACTTAATGCCCAGTGAAAGCAGAAGGAAGGAGGAGTCAAGATGATGTCTCTAGGTATTATTTCCTTCAAAGGGTAATTTTTTCCTTTTCCTCGGTGCACCTGGTTGTTTCAGGGTTTTTTTTGTGGAGTTTAGGAGTTCAAAATTACCAACCATGACTAAATTAAATTTCCCTCTTAGAATAGGAAAGCAATACTGATGTTCCCACGCCATTTATATTTTCTTCTCAGAATTAATTTGCCTACAAACTAAAGTAAATATAAAATTGGTCCTTGAAGAAATCCAACACGTGTTCCTAACCCTTGGCAGACCAAAGAAGACTCTTTAGACTTATTGTGAAGTTAAAACTCATTGAAATCTTATATACAAACTTTACTCAAATTATGAGTAGGCTTTGTGGGTTTTGATACTATTCTTTAAAAATAACTGCCTTTTTTCTCATTCAACTGAATGGCTCTTCCTTAGAGACTTTCCTTTAAAACTGTCTAGCTATTGAAATAGCTGCTACTTCTATAGACTTCCAGGATATCAAGACATTACCTTCAATTAAATTATTTTTTTAAAGCTAAGATCCCTAGTCACAACAGAAATGGGGTACAAACTGACCATAAACAGTCTCTTGTCCCCACTCTGTCCCTCTCAACCCCACAAGTCAGTCAAACAACATGGACAACATTTTAGATCAACGTTTGTACAAATAATTTCAGGGATTATTTCAAAGATTTCATTCTAAGAAAAGGAAAACGCCAGCAAAAAAACCTAATAAATTATAATCATCAAGACAAAATAACCCTGATTCCAAGTTCTTTTAATAAGAAAATCAATTCTTCAAACATAGGAGCACTAGTAGAGAGAAAGAAGAAGAGAAGATATCGCCAACAGGTGGAAAAGTAATCCATGCTACAGAAGAAAGAACATTTCCCAACATATGTCAGGAAAGCAGAAGGGTAAAGGTTTTAAAGTACATGTGCTGTGAAACTTGCTTGCAGTGTTCAGAAGAACATGTACAGAACAATATGAGATAGAGGAGGCTATCTCACTGACTAATCTGTTTTTTGTTTTGCTCTGATTTCCCAGGAGTTTCATTGCAATTCTAAAATCTCTCAGTTGTGTAAATCCTGCTCTATACTTAAAATAGTTCTGTAATGT
Source organism: Psilopsiagon aymara (assembly GCA_024733675.1). NCBI lineage: Eukaryota > Metazoa > Chordata > Aves > Psittaciformes > Psittacidae > Psilopsiagon > Psilopsiagon aymara. The sequence continues at coordinate 19,154 of JANRGW010035393.1, forward strand.
TTTGTGGCCTGGAGGCATTGATACCTATTCTCAACTTTAATTCTCTTTTAATGCAGATTTTGCCAAGAATATATGCCAGCACTTTAGAAAACTGTTAAACAAATCACTTCAGGGGAAGTTACTTCTTAAAACACAGTGCTTGGCCTCAGGTAATCACAAGGTGCTGCAGCTGTCATGGCTACAGACTATTAGGGATATAACACTGGATCAACTGTTTCCATGCTTGGAGAAGCTCCAAAATGTGGTATTAGGCAATAGCTCTTCTATCTAGAAAACTCATATACTGGATAATGTGGAGTCCTTAAATCCTCTTTGATCCAGTGGGTATTTAAGTCACTGTGGTGCTGTGGCCAAGTACCAGCGCAAAATCCCTCAACCCTTCACCTCCAATTTCAGCTGAACATTGCACTGCTCGGCTTCTGTCCCAGAGAGTGCCGTTTGTGCAGACAGACTGTGTGATTTTAAACAGCTGGTCCACGTCACTGTAGATTCATTGTATTTCAGCAGCAGGTGAAAGGAATTGTGTACTTCAACCTAATTGTATGTACATGTGATATACTATAGTTTTCTAAAGACACTAATGAGAGGTTTTTAAAGCATTCTAAGAACCTTCTGAGCAAATAGGAAAAAGGCACTGTAAAGGTAATTATTAATTTTGCATATTCTATATCCTTACAAGACCCTTGCCACGAGTCTGAAATAAGCATAGGAATACTGTGCAAAGTCACATATCCACTGTCAAATTTTTGAAAAGGCATTCTCAGAGTCCCACATTGTACTATGGGATTCTCAGTGTCAATGGTTTGTAGCCAATGTACAATTTAAAGAAGAAAATCAGGCAACACTTCTTCTATTAAACATGCCAGTTCTGCTCAACTTTGCTGAGCTAAATTATTAAAGCCTGTTAGAGAAGACGGATTTGCTTCCTGGATGATAGCCTTGCATAAGTAAACTGTATTTCAAACACACTGTAAACCTGCTAGATATTAAGAAAAACTCCCTAAACCAAAACTTGCTTTGCAAATTTTCAAACTCACAGCTACTAAATTATGACCCACCAGTATTTTATGGTATAATCACATATTTGGATGTTCAGAAAATATTAAAATATATGTAAGTTAGGAATCCTGAGAAAAAACCAGCATATGTCACAGTTTATTTTTCTCCTCTGCTCCACTCTAATGAATTTAATGGCATTAGTTTGTACTTAATCCATACTAATAGAGGAGAAAGTAGTTTACTTTCTGAGGCAGACATGGACTGGATTAACTCACTTAACAAAAGAAAACACAGTCCTAAAATTGCTGATGTTTTGTCTGCTGAACTATTATATACTGTCTTTATGGATCAGCAGAAAATTAAAACAAGAAAAAAACTTAATTCCTATTTCCATGAGGATGTATTACAAACTAGTTTCTTTTCTGTGTTCAAATAGAGTGGAGGAGAGCCTGCAGAAATAAATTGGTGCGCTTTTAATAACACATCTATATTAAAAAAAGGGATGCTTTTTAATAACATGTTAACCTGTGCATCAGAATTCAACACAAATAAAGCAGTTTACTCCTAAGAAGTGTTAATAGGCAGAAAAAAAATCTTGGACCCCACAATCATCCCATCTAAAGAAGGCCTCTGAACTAAGAGCATAATTCCCAGTGGGCTCCCTATCATTCCTTACAGTCAAGAGGCACACTTTTTAATAGCTGAATAAACTCCTGATAGTTGCTTACTCTTCGTCATTGACGATACAAGCAAGTTCTAGCTTAAGTGCCTCAACCTAGGTAGGAAGTACCTACATTCTACCTCATCTTCACCAACTATAGTTTAAATTACATATGACAAAAGACATTTAAATGAAAACATGCCCCATCTACACTAGAATTTGAAAATGTACTAACTGGCATATCCCCAACGATACACACTCCATAGAAGAAATTCTTTCCTTTCCCCAACTACACTTCTAATGTGTGCATGTGCTCGTACACACAGAAGGCGAATAAGAAGGAGCTAAAAAAGCTCCAACAAATCTTTTCTAACTCCTAAGAAAGCTGATCTTTTCCTGGAGATGTTAGGAACTTTTGGCTTCTTCTGGTTCTCACAGATTGCCGTATTTGAAGGAAAACAGAGCATTGTCATTAGAGACTCACCATCTCAGGTCACCAAGCTGAGTCACAGCACATCACTAAATACTACTTCTCTAGAAATGAGGCATTAGGAAGAAAAGACATCGTGTGGTGCCACGCAAGTTTTCCTGGAATGAGAACAGGCTTTTCATATTACCCACAAATGATAAAATCATAGGCAGTCATACAGGTTATTTCAAACTACTGCTGATAAAATCTTGACATATCATCATGTCTTTCTGCACCAGGACTAAGCCATAAAACAGAAGGTGCATTCTATCATGGGAAAATCCCTATCTCAAAATTACTACTCTTGCCTCTGGTAGTCATTTCATTTGGTGTCTGCATTCTGAGCAGAACTCTAATTTCTTCTCTTCTCCCATATGGAGAAGGCAGCATTTCCTTAGTCTTTGTGAAGGCAGTTTCACCAACTTCCCCCTCCCCAAACAACCCACATCCACTTTGGGCCCCCTGCCCCCAACACACAAAACTCAACTGTTTAATATTTTTAGAGGTGCTTTTAAATTATTTAATAATTCTTCTCTGTGGGGATTTTTTTTTGTTTGTTTTCTTTTTTAATAAAAATTCTCTAAAGAGTGGGTAGGAGATATATATCAATCTCAGTATCTTGTCCTTAATACTACTTTCATATAGTAGGTAATTTATTGTATTTTTTCATGGAACCCTTCTCCGTTGTACAGGTTTCTGTTGACCAAAGATCATAGCTTCCCAGTTTTGTACTTCCTTTTTTCATTAGAACACTATAGATCTTACATGGTAACATGAATTGGCCAAGCCAACTGAAAATTATCTCCCTATATATGACTATGACAAGGTCTTGACAGTATGGTAAGAGAGTAGGATAGAGCTCTTCAAACTGCTGCTACCTTGAAAACAGTTAATGCTGCTGAGAATTTTACTGTCTGCTTTATGAAAGTACAGAACGTAACACACTTTTGTGGTGTCCCACACCTGGCTGATGTTTGCAACCTTGATGAACCCATGAGAAAGCTGAGTAAATTTTGCAATGTTGCTATTAAAGCATGAAAGGACTGACTGAATATTGCATTGAGACACCTCCCAAGTTTTGGCAAAATTTTCTATTTGTATTTAGGAGTCATGCCCACATGACAGCCACTTAAGCAGTATAAGCATGAGGTTAGTATTTATGCTTTTACCTCCTAACTCTGACAGGTCCCAGCCCACACTAACCTTTTTAAGTTCTCCCAAAATCTAGAAAGATACTGAATGTTAATCTCTCCCTTAATGTTCCTTTTGGTGTTCTTTTATGCTGACATTTCTTTGACATACATACTGGAGAGATACTGTTTCACTAGTAGTCTATTACTGTAGTCCATCATTTTCTAGTATACTCAGCCTGTTTCAGTATTTCCCACTTGCTTTGTACCAGATTGACACAGCCATTTCAGGGACTGAGCAAACAGTCAAGAGAAAAGGAACACTTGCCAGCATGCCTTCCTTCCTGGCCACGCTGTCAGCAGTAACTACAATATACCTGCTCTGAAGTTTAAAAGTGTTTCTAAACCATCAAGTTCCAGCTCAGAAATCATTATCTGAATAGAGGAGAACAAAAGACAATATGACTATGGACCATCTCTTGCTTTAATAACTATTAGCTGTCTCACAACAAGATCAGATACTTTACCTTGAAATATCTATGATCTTCAGGTAAATCCTGAATAAGGCACTTAGGGCACAGGTGCATTCTGAGCAGCTCTCTATCCAAATGATCTCCCACTCTTTAACTGTAAAAACAGTGCATTGTACTATGATGCACTGTTATGGATCTTCTATAGCATTTAATTCTCCCACAAGGTAAAAGTGAATGATTATGAAAAATTACCTTCATATGACTAGACCATGAAGCAGAATGTACACAGCTTTATATTGAGAAGTTTTGCATCAAAAAATTGTGTAAGCCTGTTGACAGACATCAATACTGACTATTCAGCTATGGAAGACTGATTCGGGGACACAGATTTGCCTGTCAGAAACTGCATTTACAAGTTGAGTCACTACTTATTGAAGTTTCCAGTTACTCAAGACACTGACCACTAAGAGCTACACTTCAGCACATCAAAACCAGTAACAGAGATTAGCTGGTTTAGGAAACACAGCCATAATCTTCAGAAAGTAGAGGAAAATACACAGGCTGTGTCTATACGCTTGACAGCTGACATAAGCTCAATCCACAGGTCACTTAACAAAATAAAGAATACATTGCAAAACATTTCCATAGGGGTATGCCAATGTAGCAGTGGCAATGAAGCATATTTTGCACTGATATTGATGCCATACAAGTCAACCTGTGGAACTGGACTGCACTCAACCAATAAATTGGTTACATCATTGAGGACACAGATGGATGAGGACACAATGTACAGTTTATCCCCTCTCTGGTGACTTCAAGTGCAAATGAGATCACTGATTACATCCAGACTAGAGACACTGAGGCAGAAGTGCAGTGTAAACATCTGTAGACTGAAAAGCTCCAACCAAAAACATTTCTACATCTGAAACTGCGGGCCATCACCCAAAATTGTATCTGGTAGGCAAATAAAGCAGGCTTCCAGGTGATCAGATGCATATCCTTTTAAGAGAGGTTTTACAAAGAGTATTTTTTCTGTTTTGATTTCTTATGTTTTGAAAGTTTTGTTTTCAAAACTACAAGTTTTTAATGAAGAAATCTTTAATATACAGGTATTTCATTCATAGACTCAGTATAGGAAGTCATTATCATTATGCCCATTACGAGGAAGAGGAAGCAGAGAGAGGTGACTCAATGAGGTAGCAACAATGCCAGGATCAGAACCAGGTCATCCATTTTGCTGACCAGGCCTCACTGCCAGATGTGGAAATTGAAAGCATCAGAAATAAAGACTACACTAACAAATAAGAACGGCTAACTGGAGGCTTAGGAAGAGCACAAACCCGTAAGTCAAAGAAAAACCTTTTACGCCTACATTTCCAATTGCATTTGTGTGCGTGTATTGCTTAGGAATAAGGTATCCTTCTGCAGCACCTCTTAGGAGACTCATGGACAGGAAAAGAATCCTACCTAAGAATCAGGTAACACCAAATCCCAAATACGACATTTGAATGAAAATTCAGGCACATGGTAACTTGCTATTAGCTTTGAAAAATATTGCCGAAGTGTCTGAGCCAGCCTGAAACAAAGTAGAAGGAAAAGGTAGATAAGAGATCAGTACTACTTGAGATGTAGTACAGACTTGAAGAAAGAGGAAAACACTGCTCAGGGAGCAATCAGGGGCAGAAATGGCCTGAAAAATGTTCAGATTTTTTATTCTGGTTTTGCTTAGGTCCAAAACCATAAAGCTTAGAATAGCAATATGGCCTAAATTCAATCCAAGGATGCTCAGCTTCTTTCTGCAAAATTGTCTTGCCCATATAGTTTAAAAGCCCCCCTTTTTTAATAGTAACAGTAATTATAATTAATAAGTGCCTAAGTCACTGAGACTTAGGCAGCAAGAAGTTACCAAACAACTATAGCCAACTGCCTTCATTTACCCCGCACAACTCCCTAGGAGAAAGTCAAAACACAGCAGAAGTAACGCAGAAAACCAGAACAGTGGAAACAATTGATCCTTGTAGACTTTCTATTTGAGAGAGACATACTCAACTCAGTGCAGAAAATCAGATGATAATTATAATACCTGCCACCTGGAACAGCACACTAACAAGTGCATGTTACTGACACAACAAAAGTGGTTCATCACACCTCCACGTCTATTACCAATCAGATAAAGGTTGGTTTATAGACCTGGTAGCCAAATACAAGCAGATGAAATGGCATAACTTGATTTTTAAGTGTGCCCATTCTTACAACATTCAAAGCAATGAGCCCTGTAGTTCCCTTGAACTTGCCATTTCATCCATCTAGCCACATGTATTATAGTGGATGCCAATGTTTCTGCTGACAACAGCAGGGCAATTTGGACAACTGATTTGATCAAACACAGACCAGAAGGGAGAAACACTAAAATTAGTTACATGTAAAAACAAGTTGTAGAGATACAGAATGTGATGTTTTATGCTGAAACATAACATAAAAATATAGTGAGATTTCTAACCAAAGAGAACTGAGCAATTTTTTTTTCAGTGATACAAAGCTCTATTTGTTTCTAGCAATGAAATAGGAGGAGGGGAAAAAGGTTTTAACACTCTGACATACATAGCTATGCAAAAGGTGTTAATGAATAACGTGCAAGTTTTGACTATCCCAGATCATAGACACACAGAGAACAATGTAGGAAATTCCATATTCCACTGAGGATAAAATTGTTTTTTCCCTTTCACTCCACCCCTTCTGCAGTGGCAGCTGTTTGAAACTCACACAGTTGAAATCTTACAGTAAATGTTAGGGTGTTGAATTCACAGAAAATGAGAAGGTGAAACACAACTTTATTCAGCTTGATTTTATCTATGTATGTGTATGTGTGCATGTATTCACTGGCAGACGCAGAATTCTGCAAAACTACAGTCCTACCACCGCATCAAGCAATACCTCTTCGGTGTCTGCCTTCCTTGGGACATCTCCAGCTTAAGCACCTGAGTTCCACAATTACACTGAGAAATTAGGGTCCTGTAAAATCACCCATTCAGGAAAAAGGGTATGTCAGGAGGGATTCAATTTCAGGATTTATCCGAGGCTGATCTTCTTATAAAGATAATGTTCTCTCTTTTCAATCACAACTTAATTCTTTAGGGTACATGAGGAGACTCTTCTTTCTGATAAGCATGTAACAGTCTTCCAGCGCCTTCTAGCAAATCATTTTATCTCTTGTACCACAAAAAGTATTGTATTGGAAATCTAAATGGCATTATACACTATGTCTAATCAATCAGTCCTGCCTTTTTCCACTAGTCTAGTTGTCCAAATATTGAACAAATAAAAACTAGAAGGCTTTTCTATAGTCTGCAGAAATAAAGTTTGAGATAAATTTCTTCATTAGCCATACGAATAGAATGTATTCTGAAAAACATTATCTGCATCAGTAATTTCAGAAATACGCTTCATAGCACCCACCTGCAGAATTACAGGTATTTTTTATTGCTTATTTTTTTTATTATTTATTGCCTTCAAGATAAACACAAAGAAATAAAGAACATAATTTCTCATTCTATCTTGATAAAAATAATGCAAATGTATCTTCAGCTCACTCAAGGAAAAATGAAGATATCGAGAATGCTCAATGAATATAAATTTGGTATGAGAAGTATATTGAAAACATTTCACAGACCTTTTATATTTCTGCAAGCAGTCACACCCATAAAAACATTGGCAAGTTTTAGGAAAAGCCATCAGAGACTATTACTCACAAAAAATAATAATAAAATCGTTGATCAAGTCCTTAAAAATCACAGAATTCAATTAATTTAAAATATATTTACTAATTAAGAGTAAATAGCAAGAAAGTTGTCACAGCTTCTCCTTTTGAATTCTAAAAATACATACTATCTCTGAAGTAGTAAATACTCTGTCAGCTGTTATCTTCTACACAAAATATTCTAGCAGAGTCAACGGAATGCCTTCTAAGGTGAGATGCTGCTCGAGATGAGTACATGTAAATTATCTGCTTCTCTGGATGTGAGGGAAAAGCCTCTGGAATGTTAATAGCAGCCTTTATAGGAAAATTTATTTATTTTCAATCTAAATAACTGGATGCAATTCAATGATACTTTTCTACTGTGTATGTCAAGAAATTACAAAGTTCATCAGCACTTACATACAACCCCCTTACTAGATAAACACAGCTCAAAAGACAGAGCTGTTGTTCCCAGAAATTGGTACAATGCCTCAGCTGTAGTTGACTTTTACAGGAATAAACTTATAAACAAGAGAATGTAGCAGTTTTCAGAAAAGTCTTAGATGAAACAAAGATTCTTCCAAATGCTGATCTCACAGCTATGAAATTTTGTTAATGACAATGAATATTGTTCAGAGCTTTAAAAAATATCCACAAAAGTTCAAAGCTTCCATTTATTCTTTAGCAAGCACTTTAAAATTCTGGTTTGTATCTCTAATCACATTGTCACCTGTTACATATACTAAAAATCTGTATTTGTACATTCATTTGTATTTTTACACAGTATGTTATTTCAGCATCTCATTTCATTACATTGATATTTGCATCTATATACAGAAAAAATGAAAACATACTTTTAAAAAACTCAAAACAATCTCCTGGCTTGAATTTCTCGATTGTATACTTTGCCTACTATCAGTCTATTAGCAAGCACCACTTATCCTCAGAGTCAGCAATGCTCTAAAAAAAATCTAAACCTTCAAATACTTTGAATTTCTAATACTTCTACACAGTGCAATGGTGGGTGTTCTACCTGCCTTTTCTATCACAAAATTTTCAAATTGGAGGAATAAACAGAGGTTGAGCCTGCTGCCTGCAATATAAAAGCTGATTACTGTGAAAAACTCAAAAGAAAAGGAATTTATTCACACTGAGAGCATTAAAAGCAATTCAAACTTTCTGGATTACATCATTGGAAGCAGTATGTAATTTGTTCCAACTGATGTCATTTGCTCACATAAAGCCATTATTTTACAAAGCACCTTAGTATATTTATACTTTCCTTCCTCCTAACACTCTGATCAGACTCACACCTGACACATGAAACAAGTAGAAAAGACAATGCAAAAGAATGAAATCTGACAGATATATTTTGCCCAAACCAAATTAATATTAATAGATAAAACGGTCCATCATACTTATTTTTAAGCATCCCCTTATAAGCAAAAACGTGAAAAGAATTCTCCACATTCTGTTCATACAATGACCTTGGATAACTTAGATCTGTTCTTGTGGGATTTGCAACTCTTTTCCTGAATGGATGCAAGATGAGGTAATGCCATTCAAAAGAGGCTGAGCAGTGAAATGTTACATGCAGGACTCAAATATTCTGGCCCCAGTTCTAACCTTGTAATTATATTTAACTGGGTTGATGGAATTTCTCAACTTCCATTACTTGTGTCTTTGCTTCTAAATTTAAAGTGTGCCAGTTCCATATAGATAATATACTAACAGACAGTAGTTCAAATTAACACTATAAAAACTGTAGGAAATACAGGTTTGTGCTGCTCATCTACACCATGGCTGGTAAACTGCACTGTGATACCCTTTGTGTCTTGCTTACTGTATTATGGCAAGGGTAGGCCATTACTGCTTCACCACATCAGTAAGACAGATGCACGACTGCAAGTAATGTTTTTAATTACCAAGTGATGATCCTTTTAAAAAGTGTTTTAAACAATAGAATCTGTCCAAAACATAGGATAACAACTTATTTTAAATGATTCTGGGGTCATTCAAAATGAAGCAACTTCATTGCACACCTTTAGAACTGAAGTTGTAAAAACATATGTCCTATAGGAATTGATCTGTCAAAAAGAAAATCTCACATTTTAAAGTTATTAGAATAACAGTGGCACAATCAATGCAAGTGCTAATATAATACATGCAAAAGATGAGCATGTGTTAAGCAAAACAAAGTGGGTTTAGTATCTACCTCAGACTATTTACCCCACAAATATATCACACTAAGCTTCTAAAACCTCATAAAACTGAACTCTCTGTTAACAAAAATTCAAGGGAGTATAAACTTATGCCATAGTAATCATGATATCCATAAACAACTTGCACAGAGCTATAGATATACATAGATATATAGCTAGATAAAATTTCCTACTCTGTTTTCTTTTTACCAAGCAATACAGATAAATCACCAGCTAACTAGTAGGAGGTTATGCAATGCAGACTTTGGGGTTTAAAATAATTCCTGAATCTTCAGTTTACCTTTGGCAGAGTTCTTTTAATTTTAAATGCATACTTTTTGTTTAAAAAAAAAAAAATGAGACAATCACCACCAAAAAAAACAAAACAAAAAAAAAATCCAACCCAAAACCCCAAACAAGGCCAGAACAAATTAAAAAAGGACAAATTCAGAAAGAAAATAGAAGTAATAACATTTCCCCTTACCTTTTCCATCTTTGATGGGCCACTGCTAATTTTTTGTCTATGCCTCAAATCCTGTTTAGAAACCATTTTTTAAATGTAACTTCAGAATGGTATGCCTGGCAAGACTTTAATCACAAAAATAGTATAAATAACTGTATACACACACACACCATAAGAAGCCACATACTTATGGTTTTGATCCTGTGTCTTCTTCAATAAGCATAAAAGTTTGTAGTAGCGATCACCATAAAGCATGTAGAACAAGGACAGTGCTGCATATTCTCCCTAAAGTGCAGATGGTACAAAAGCAGATTTTAAGATAAAAATGAAAATTAACCCTCATTCACTCCTCCTGGTTCCTCTTCTGGTAACACACACACACCCCCACACCCCCCACCCCC
>JANRGW010035395.1:0-15829 GCA_024733675.1 Psilopsiagon aymara
TGAGTGAACAAAACTGCTTGTTTTACAGCTTAAACCGCGACAGTTCTTTTAGGAGGGGGAAGTGAGTGAACAAACTGGGTGGCTGATTTATGGCTTAAACCACGACAGATGTGCTTTCAGGCAAGCAAATCATTATTAAAGTCACGATCCTTTTTCACAAGAAGACCCCTTTCACTGTTAAAACAAAGATTTGCAATAAAGAATAGGTGCAAGAGTAAACAATCAATAATTCATAGGAAGTTGCTCAGAATGAAAGCAAATATCATTTCAGAATAACAAGCAAGTAACAGAGAAGAAAGCATAGCCGCTTGGGTAGGATTTTTAGAGTGAGTAAGCACTGCCTGTGTAAGCATTACAAGATTGTACCTGCATTTATTACCAGCCTAAATTTAACAGAGCAGATATAATGAAAAGAAAGAAAAACCACAACTTTTTAATGACGAAAATTTGTCAAATTATGTGTGTGTATTTGTATAATGCACACATAACATATGTAGACACCTCTTTTCTCTGGATAGAGCTCCTGCTTGCTTAACCTATCAGTTTGCTACGACCAACCTAATAAGAAAGAGTTCATTGCTGAAACAGGATTTCAAACCACAATCATAGCATTGTTTTCCACTTTGCAGCTACCAGAATCTCTGAACTGTGTAAAAACCTGTAAAACAAAGCTGTGAGGTAGCAGATGAGAATGGCTTCCAGCTTAGCACAGCTCTTGAAGTACTGCTACCAGATTTGCCAATGGGATGCTGGTAATTGGTTGATCCTGCAGGAATCTCTCTAAGTTGTTCTCTGTTGGAAATCACTTACATCCAGTACCAGGATGGGAAATGCTGCCAATTGGCTCTGTCTAGTCAGAGAAGCTGAGCTGGAGTTGGCAGCCAAAGGAACTGGCAACAAGAATATTGTTAGCTCCAACACTTCCTAAGCTCTCCATCAGGAAACATTAAAGAGGAATGTCTATCAATATTTCTCCAGGACTATCAGAGCACATGTCTTACTTCAGTAGCCAGTGAAAAAGATGTCATGCCAATTTTTCACAATTCATTTGGCATTACCAGAGTTTCCTGTGATTTCTTCCAATATAAATCCATTGCTCAGACCCTTTTTCTGCAAATAATAAGCTAGAGAACAAGCCATTGCATTCCTTGCCTAATTTTTTTCCCCTTCAGTGGCTAAAGATCCATGGCCTTGACTGGTGCATGGGAAACCTGAAAGGAGATGGTAGCAAGAGGGGTATAAGTCTCTTCTCCCAAATAATGAACAGTAGGACAAGAAATTGCCTCAAATTGTGTCAGGTGTGTTTGGATTGGGTATTAGGAAAAATTTCTTCACAAAATGGCTTGTCAAGCATTGGAATAGGCTGGCCAAGGAAGTAGCTGAACCACCATTCCTAGAGGTACATAAATGTGATGTTTAGCGACATTGTTTAGTGATGGACTTGGCAGTGATGGGTTAATGGTTGGATTCGATGACCCTAAAAGTCTTTTCCAGCCTAACCAACTCTATGAGTCTATGAAACCTGTTCTTCCACTTATGCACAAACCTATGTGTCTGCATGGGTGTCTGTAGCACTTACAGCCTGAGCCAGACAGACCTAATCTGGAAGCCATAACCTTACAAATTTCAGGGCTTCTCAGCAGAGCTAGTTGAGAACCCTGCCTTAGTAATATAGCTGCTTAATTTCTGGAACTGTTTTTTGTATTTTTTACTTTGAGGAAATGCGCATCTGTATAAACCTACTCATATAACCATCTTAGAGTGGAGAAAAGAGCGACAAAATGAGAAGGATATGATGAGGAAGGAAGACCTTTCTCGAGATACAGGTTTTTAGGCAGAACTGCTGAGGCAGAATATAAGGTATGAATAATTTTTAGCTATCTTTGCCTTCCAGGAGTCTGGTTTTATGCGACTGCGTCTGTGGTACAAAGGTGTGACTGCTGCAGCGGAAGTGCTGCATTTCATATTGTTACCGCAGGCACCAAAAGCTCTGAATTTATGTCACCTTGGACTTCAGTGTAGACCAGTGTGGAGACAAGAGAGCTGTACAGCCATGCAGGACCCCAGAACTGCTGTTTCTCTGACAGACCTGAGCTAACGCAGGTATGCCAAGCCAGACTGGGAAATAAAGTGCAAACAGTTTAAGGCCAAAGCAGAATTGTGAGGTTCGTCTTAAATTATACCCAACCACAAAAGCCATTTTACCTCAGCCATGCACATTCCCAGCACCCCATCCCACTCTCCAGGCAAATTCTCTGTGCCTGGACAGCTACAGCCACTTGCCATCACCAAAATCACAGAACTGCTTGATAGCAGCAAGAACCTGGATGCAGAAGCTGCATTTAAGATGTCAAGATGAAGATGATTTCAGTGGGAGTCTACTGAAATCATGAATTTAATCACAACCATTAAGCCAGTAAAATTACATGTCAGTAGGTGTGATAATTGTCAGATGGAGGGATAAAAAAAAAAAGGAAAGAGCAAGCATAGATAAAAATTACAGCTTGGGTGTTCTGCTAGAATGATAAAAATGTGGGATGGAAATGAGAAATAAGCTCCAAAGATGACCTAGGTAGAGAAAAATGCATGAAGAATGAAATTCTTTGTGACTTTTTAAATTCATATTAAGCAGTGATATCATGAAAGTGGTTAATAACTTACAAGATTATTACATGTTTACATGAAAAGTGCTCCAAATATACTTCAGCCTTTCAGTGTAAAACTCTTCAGATAGATGCCTACATTGAGATAAACAGGTCATAGTTACCTGTGCAGATGATACATATAATGCTACAGGCCATAGTGGTTTACAAAGTGCCCTTCAGCTGGCAATACATAATGACAAACCATCAGGGCTTGGCTTTGTGAACAAAGATTTGAGAAGTGCTTTACCCATGCTCACTACAAGCAAGCTGATAGCTAAAAAGGCCAATGCAGCATAGATAAGTCCGCTTCCAAAAACCACAGCGGAAGGTCTCTTTAGGTGGTATAGGCAAGGCATGATCCTTTCTGCATTGTCTTTTCTCCTTGAAACTGATTCTGCATGTGTTCTCAAAAGAGACAGCAGCATTGTGTATGATGTGTCTCGAATCTCCCGATTGGAGATTCACTTCAGTTAATCTGTTTACATGAGCCAGTTAGAACAAGCATAGTTGCTACAAACTGAAAATTAAGATCCTATACCTACATTGTTTGGCCGGAGAAAACAAGGACAAATTAGATTAAACTTTTTTGCAGTGGGGTTCTTGAGTTGTTGGGTTTTTTATCCAACTGTGGAGGCAGGAGTCTTATTCCATTCTCCTTGTTCTCTGATACTGTGATTCTTGTATTTGTTGATGTAGAGGGAGACATTCTGAGCTAACCCTGAAGACAGGGAACAATCAAAACATCATGATCAACAGTGTAAATTTTTGGAGCAGTCTAATTGCTGGCTTCTTTAAATATCCAAGCTCCCAGGGGGGCACAGGGTACACCCCACTCTATACCTCACATGTAGTTTATAATGCAGCACAGAGATTTTGGATTACCACACACTTGCACCCATTGAAGCATTCATGTTCTGCTCCTGAAACATCACCAAAACCAAGATAGATACTCTCCAGAAATTTAATCCAGTCATGTAAGTACTGGAACATTACTGGATGAAACAGGAAACCCTGAGATTTCTAACAGGTAAGTGCTAGTATATCACAAAGCTAGAGGCTCACTAGTTAAAAAATGACAGCACCAATATTTTACTTCACATGCCCAGCACCTAATCTTTTTTTGTTTGTTGAAGTGATGACAGCTGAAAAATATTCCTGCTGGTTATGTCTGAACTCCTTATTCATATTTCTGCCCTAGCATGTGGCTGCAGCCTGCCCATACTCAAGGAGATAGAACTGCAGTTATCCCATCAGATGTCTTCCTGTGATCTGAGGTCATCGGTCCCTGCACACTCTTGCTACAGGGACAAACTAGTTCACTAAAATAGCTGCAGCTCTTACTCTCAGCTGTAACACAAAACTAAAAGTAGGCAACTGTTTTACTCCCTCTGATGAGAAGTAGAAATTGTTCAGACCTCTCTTCTACTTCATTCACAAGTTTGTATCAGACCTGCCATCAGGAAGACTTGTCCAACCAACAGAAAATCTTGGAAAATGAAAATATTTTTTATTTTGTTGCAGTTCATAACTTTCAATCATAACTGCACAAAGTATAAATCTCCATTCCACATATTCATAGCTGCTCTTGTACGTCATGATCAGCCAAATGATTCTCTGTAATAACACCCACCAACTCTAAACAATTTGGGAGAAAAATAAAAGGCAGTATAGCAATGTATTTTACCCAATGCCACTAAGCAGATACTTAGTTCCTCCCACCCCTCAATTACATGAAATAGCCTATTACTTGGTAAAGACACTTCATTAAGCCTAAAGACAAATATCTTCACACGTAGATATATCTTGAAAATACAGAAAAGAAGTTGGGGTTTTTTTCTATAAAAGGGAAAAAAAAAAATAAAAGGAAGAAAAAGGATCATAGTGCTGCTGCTGAATTTTGTATTAAGTTGCAAAAAGTGTTGATCTGAAGAAAGGAAAAAAAGAGGCTGTGGAAGATGATGGGGAGAGGGGGAAAAGGCAGAAAAAAGTCAGATCAGGAGGAGGAGTTAAAAATAAAAATAAGAAAGAGTAGGCAGAAAAAGTATCAGAAAAGCTGCAAGCAGGATGCATTGTTAGAAGAGGAAAGATGAGAAGGAAATGACATTAGTAAGAGGTCTGCAATGTACTTGCTGCTATGGGGCAATTTCAGTAGCACCCCAGACTAGTGATATTCGAATTTGTTTGGTTTCATTAAAAGTGAATTAAAGCATCAGCAACATGCCTGCATTACTCAAGAGCTTCTTTTAGATCCTTCTTGCCTGTTCCCTAAAGTCCAAATATGGGATAAATTAAATCTTCTGAAGAATATTTCAGTTCTGAAGCATGCTGTCATATGTTCCCCAGTGGGAATTAGACTTCATTAGCAGAGCTGGAGGACATGCTGCAAGGCACTTCCATTTTTACAGCATGCTACACAGAGTGGGGATTTAATCAAGGTGAGATCAGAGCATGAGAAAAGAGGTGAATGTTGTTCAGTGATCTGAGTTCTGTCTGTCCCTGGAATTTGTTTCAGCAATAACGAAAATCTGGAAAACAGTTTGTGTAAGTGGATGACAGACATTCACCCTGCTGAAACATCTCTGTCAACCTGAAAAAATTTTGTGCAAGATTGATGGAATGTATAAGCCACGGATCAGGCTTTATATGAAAGGACAGATATATAGACAGATTAAAATAGAGTCCATCAAACTAACAAATTGTGTCATTTTTTACCAATGAGATTAACTTCCAGAGAGCAGACAAGTCTTTTGCATGACCTATCAGGATAACGCTACATTATTACATTTATAGTGGGATTTAAAAGTAGAAGAGTCACTGGTAACATACGTTGTGCACTGATCATCTACATCCACTACACTTTCCTAAACTACATGAAACTAAAAGAGTTTCCAAGAAGAAAATTGAGTTTATCCCACCAGCATGAAAAGAGGCAAGATGAAAAATCTATCAACTACATATTTACACCTTAACAAAGACAGCAAGAGGTTGGAAGATGTTTTGGTTCTTTCTTTATTACACACTTTTATAACTCTGGTTATCTAAGTATTAGTTTCTCAGAGTAACTCCCATTAAATATTTGTATTGTGTAGACAACTACATCCAGCAAGTTAACCAAAATCTTTCCCAAAGAAACAGAAGTGGCTATTCCTAACAGTAAAAAGATTTGACTTGGACTTCAAAGAATTTTTCCCCACTTCACCTAGGTTTAAAATGCATTGGTAACACTTATTTTCATTCTAACTATAATACTTGCTATGAACTGGCACTCAGGTTCAGGTTCACCCTCAACTCAACTTCTAGTGAGATCATTTTTTGTTTCAATGGAGTACTTGCAGAATTAGCTGACTTATGTGGCTTACATCCAAAACCATGATCCCAAGCAGGCATCCTAGACTGCTGCCCAACTGCAAAGGTGCCTATGTTTCTCAAACTAGATCTTAAATTCTCCAGGTGTCTAAAACTCCATTCCTTCATCTATTTTGATGTCGCACTTAAATGATTTAGACCTTGTAATGCAACTGAGCACAGACAGTAAGCTTCTGACAACTGGATTAGATTTGAAAGAGACCAACCAATGGCAACTTTTTTGCTAATCATTTGTTTTATAGAACATTCTACTCACTTTTCATTTAATTGGTACCTACTCAGGAGATTTAATCAGCTGAAGAGATTTAATTAGACAAAATGAACATTTAAGATTCACATTTAAACTTCAATTTCTAGAGAAAAAATAGGTATGTTTTCAACAGCTTCTGTCAGTTACAGAGAAGACTGCGCAACCAGCCCAGATCAAAAACAAAGAAACACTATCTCAGGGGAAGGAAAAAAAAATAAAAGAAGCTTTAAGTGAAAGAAGATTTAGGAAAAATATGACGATATTTTTAAAAGCTGTGCTATTATCCTGAAAATGAATAGAAGAGCAACATTGCAGGATACACTGTTTATTGTGCCTAATAAAGCAGCTTAAAATTTAAGAACATTACAACCTCACAGCTCCACAAAATGCCCTTGGATTCTCTAAGTCAAGATATCTTTGATCTAATCCACTTCACTATCACCAGTGAGCAGAACACACCCCACTTCTGTGGCTATTTAGTCCCTCTGTGTCTTTCCTCGGCCCTTCTGGGTTTTACGTTGTTTACTAAAATGGAATGTCTTATTAAGCCACCATATATTAAGCAATTGCCCAGGTACAATACGAATTAAAAAGAAGGAACAGATTCTAATATATATGTCAAAGCCTTAGGTAGACATATTATGGCTTTTGGGACACTGCCTTAAAAAAACTTAATTATCATCCATAAGTCTAGATTTACGGGTTTCTTTTAGAGTCATGTGAGATCATTCAAAGGTCGCTTGCAAAATCATCATGGAGAACATATATCATTACAGGCTGTGACATGAGCTAGGATTTCCCAGTAAAAAGCTGCAGTAAGGAAAACATACCCCAAAGAATAGCAATGAAATCTGACATTAGCAGAAAATTTATCATAAAAAGAAAAAAAAAAATCCAATAATGGCTCCTAGCACTTTTTAATCACAGCTACCGAACTCTTGCATCCTGAGGAACATGGCTTGGTTTAATTATTTACTGAGACTTGATGGTTTATTTGGAAGCAAATGCAATTATAGCCTGACACTTTCATCACTATCAGTTTGTTTTGTTCACCTGCTACTGCTAAGAGGAAGGTTACCTTCCCATGGAAATTTTGACATTTCTCTAATTGGTTTTGTGACTCTTCCAAGAGGCTGAAAGTATTCATTTTATTGTATTTGTGCAAAAATTGAAGTTGAGATATTATCAAGATTGATGTCAAACACCACCAGTAAACCAAAGCTGAAACAGATTACATGTCTTTTCTTCTTTCTGTTAGATACATGCTATGTATAGTTTTTGAGAAGCAGAAGCTCCACTGACATCAAAGATGGAAATCAAGCAAAACCCCAGAATAGACCCATTCAAATAGCTCCAATATTCAGAAAATAAAAATTAGGGGAAAAAAAATAATATAGAAAATAAAAATTCAAAGACTAGCAAATCAAAGACTCCTAAGATGGATAATAAGTCTGTTGCACTGAAGTCAAATGAAAATTTCCTAAATTTAGCCTTCAGAATAGAGGTTTGCTCCTTCCAACTGATCATAAACAGGAAAAAATGGCATTCTCAAAAGAGCTGTAGAAAGCTTTGGCTAGTTTCAGTTTTCAGAGTGTTTCAGAACATTCAGTAAAATATTCACACAGTTGTCAGCAGCTGAATTAAATACTGCTCTTAAGATCAAGTTAACTTGTTCAGCAGTTTTTAACCTTAGTTATACACAACTGTGCAATGAATCTACTAACCATCCTTCAAGGAGCGCTGCACACATAGCTGTAAAAGTGGAAGGGAAAAGCAAAAGAAAATACCATAAGCAGCAGGACCTGATCATAACAACATTTTTAAGGCTGGTTTCACACCTGTACAACTGCACTTTCATCCTTCTATTGGTACAGCCCAGGGACTTTTAATGTATGCTAAGTTGTTCTGCAAATGGGAGACTTTCCTGTTTACCAGGTCACGTCTAAGTCACCTGAACATGGCTTAGCCATCATTGAGCTCAAGCCTCACACCACAGTTTACAGGACTAATGCTCTGGCTTAGTGCTGAATGAGTGGTTACACAGCTCCTGGCCAGCATGGAGCAAGCTCATGCCTCCCAAGCCCTGGAGAGGGTCCCTTCCATGATATCTGCAGAGCACAAAAAGCTTGCAGGGGCACATGAAGCAGATATCACGTGCCAGTCACTTAGACATCACACCTAAGGTCAGGGACATACACTTGTTTTCCTCACAGAGTCTCACCACACCAGCATATAGTTAGCAAATATTAACACATCCAACTGCTTATCTCCACCAGACCAACGCTATGTGGCCTTAAAGGCTTACATAGCAACAAGGCAAAAAGTAATCCAGGTTTATAGGAAATTGGATGGCCCAGATGCTTAAACAAAGCCAAGCATCCTAAAAGCAGGCAGTGTTTGGTCAGTAGTTATGTCAAATATAATAAAATTGAGTGATTTTAAGTATTTTCTGTAGGATTTGGAGATAACAGAGGAAAAAAACACATTGGTAAATCTGTCAAAATCAGAGGCCCCCATGCCAACCCAAACAGTATTAGCCAAAGAGAAGTGATTTAAAACACACCTAACAGTAAAGTGGTAAAAGGTAATTTGAAGAGAAAGATATACTTGTTCAAATTACTCCCAATAGCTCATAACTACCTAACTCTATACTCCTGGAGTTTATCAGCATTGTAGAAGACATTTATGAATTTTTCCTTTCTGTTGCCAAAACACACTGAGATTAATGCAATTACTCAGCACCAGCAGAATAAGTTACATGCAGCCAGGAGAGCATTTGACTTTAAAAGATACACACTTTAACAAAGGAAGTAACAAATTGCTTAAGGAAATACTGACAGGGATTGTTTTCAGTGTCACGGAAAATGACAGCTCTGCTCTTAACTCCCCCTAAAGGCAAAAACAAGAAGGCAAGCATCCGCACAACCCAGCTAAGCTCAGTTACAGAATTAAACACTCCCCTCCCCAAAGTCATCCATGTTGTTGAATCAGGATCTCACAAAATTGGTAAGTACTGATCACAAAATTGGTGAGTACTTTTTTTTAGTGGAAAAAGCCCGCCTTAGGTTGCCATGCACATTCCTCAAAGCACTTCTATGCTTTCTCTGGGTCACATTTGAGACCTGAACTACAAGAATCTTTGCAGTCAGTCCCTATGCTGCACTGGTCTCCTGGAAAGTAAAAAAAAAAAAAAAAAAAAAAAAAAAAAAACAAAAAAAACCAAAAAAATTAAAAAAAATAAAATAAATAATAAAAAAGAAAACCTAGCAGAAAACAAAATAAAAATCCATAACACACATGAATGAAAGCAACTCCTTTAAACCAGCCTGGCACCTTTTTCTATATTAAATGTACCATATGCCTAACTAAAGAAGTTAATCCCCATTTATGGTAGGATTAATATTTATAATCTACTTTATTATTATTCTTACTAAACCAGAAAATTGTATTCCCAGGTGCAGGTACTTTCTTACAATTCACTTTTAGTGTTTCCAGACCACCAGTTTCTGATGTGCTACAGTGAACTCAGAAGACAGACGTACAGTGCAGCAAAACAAAATATCCTGACATTGCAAATACAGATGCTTTCTAAGCTAAATATTTTTTATTGTACTATGCCTAGTGTAAACAACTACCTCTAATTCCAGCAAATACTGATACACATCCATTTGCCTGATTTAGACGAAAGATTTCTGTAGAAGCTCATTTCCTCTGTTTTCTAAGTTACTAAAACATGAAAAAATATTTCAGCTTTTTCCCAGCTGGATAGTATGAAATATGTGGGGTCACTCACCTGCATTTATATAGCTTTTGGTACTCCCACTGGAAGAATACATTCCATTATAAACCGAGAAGTAAACTCCAGAAATAGCACACGCTGATGAACTCCAGCAAACAGGTTTTCCAATCTGATTCAAACTTTAATTTAAAACTAACTGACATCAGAATAACAGGGGTAGACGCAAGAATATATACTAAAAGAGGAAAACCCAAATCTATATTCTACAATATGGCTCTGTGCTTACAGATGACAACATGTATTTTTGGTCTAAGTACTCTCACGCTATAAAATGGAGCACTGCATAAAGTTATGCATTTAACCAATGATGATTTTTTTGCATTCAGTACCTTCTAATACCAAATTAACACAGATTAGTATAATTACAACATGACATGATCAAATGGTTAACTGGACGAGTGCAAAAGTAGAAATTAAATACAAAAGTTGTAAAAACTGAACTGAGAAGTTGTTTATTTGTACAATTACTAACATTTCAGATGTCCATTAAACCACCATTGAGCTTCTATGATCTGTTCCAAAGACAAAAATATCATATGAGGAAAAATTCCCTCTCAGCAATTTCTACATCAGCTTTAACATGGCACCAGTAACATCTGTGGAGCTATACCACCACATCATAAACAAAATAATCATCAAAATACTAATCACTACCAGAAACAGAACACAGTCAGAATCTTGAATCCAGCCATTAATCTCCTAAAAATTAAAGTTTTCTCCTGAACTAAAAACTCCTCTTGTAGCAAGTTCAAAGTCAAAGAAGGGTAAGACCTATTTTCTAGATATACTTCAAAGTCAGGCCAACCTGGTTGCAATCTCAAGAGATCAATGCTTCTTTTTCTTTTCACTTTATAATCAGTATGATAATAAATTCAGTTCCTCATGTTTAACAGATTATTTCACTGCACTTATTAGCCACTTTTTTTTTTTAATATATATATTCTTTTCATATGGAACAAAACTTACCTTCCTTGTATTCAACAGATCCAGAACATCTAAAGAGCACATGTGTGATCACCTTGAATTTGCCTTCATATTAAGGCATCTGTATTTCACTATAAGAAACATCTGGGACAACTTCAGGCAGCCTTTCAATAATATGGTAGTCCATATGGCAGAACAAATGACAGGAAAGAAAAATAAATTCTCTTGTTATTGCCATTTAGTTTCACTTGTAGTTAAATGAGAAACTAACAAAAGGTGTTTCTATAGCCAGCAGCCTGATTTGTGAAGTTTCGTGCCTCCAAGCCAGGAAACTCAGGAACAGTCCTCTTCTTGACCTAATCATCTTCTACTGATACAGGGCTAAAAAACATATTCTCTTACAAGACAGGATGTACAACCAAGCCCAGTAGTTACTATTACAAGCCCCATTCTTTAAAAAAAAACAAACCCAAAAATCTAAACTACATGCTATACTAAATAAAATACAATTACCGTTAGGCTTTATTGCACAAAATTAAGAACATGCAGTTCTGGAATTTGCAGTAGTCACATATTATTCAAAGCTCAGAAAATCTAGTAAAAGGGATGGCAGCCCAGGTCTCCCCATTTGCAAATAAATATCCTCACGAATAGCCACATTTCCTCCTAGGTTAGGGCATTCTTTAGTCAATGGTCAATTTTGTTCTGAGAATACATGTCACCTTGTGAAAAATCTTACCCACACCACATAAGCATCACATGTTTTAACTGATATACCAAAGCAAACCTAGAGAGTAATAATCCCCACTATCACTATTTACTTAACCCAGTAAAAGTTAGGTGCATAGTATATTGTGTCACAGTAATGCCCTACATACAGACTGGAGTATTTACCAGGAGTGGTAAACCCAAGAAGATTAAGCAGTTAATAGACTCTAGATTTCTCCATTGTGAGAACCGCTACATGAAAGTTACAGCTATAACAAATCTAGCTAATTTCTCCTGGTAAGGAGACATGGTGAGAACATATTGCATAGCCTGGACAAGGAGCTACACAAGGAACACACCACTGTAGGAACTCCCATGCTCAGAAATATCCTAGAGGCACAAATCTGCTATTATTCCCTTTACAAGAAGGTATTAAGAAGTAGATGCTGATATATGTCAGTCAAAGACGACTGTCTTTTCTGAGCTACTTTCCCCACATTGGTTAGGAGGAGCCAGGGTAAAGTGCATTAAAATGTGGAAATTTCCTTTGCCCAGAAACAAAATAGCTAGTATGTAGGGATCACCTGAGGTCTGACAGCTGCCTGTAGGTCATAAACAAAGAGAAAGGGTGAAGAAAGTTTCCCCTAATACAATCATGCCAATCAAATTCCCATTTCAACTTAAAGCAGGAAGAATTCAGTGTTTTTTTATTAACTACCTTAACATGGTTAGACAGTGAAATTTCATCCCCATCTCCTCTCACAGCTCACTCTTATTTGCTCTAAATATTTTCCTACATCAAGCAAGCACTGGTAAAACAATATAATCACAGAATCATGCTACTCAGCTACTACACTTCTCAAAATATGCTTTTAAGATTTATAAGAATAGTATTTGTGCCAGTGGCATAGTGTGTCTCTCACTAGAGGCAACTGTGTACATTAGCTTCTTTGAATCAAAGCAGAGCTTTTCTTGTTTATGGCATTTTATGCAAGACATTTCATAGCTATAGAATGCAGTCAGTAGACTTCCTTCCTTAAAAGGCTTCATAAGTGCTGTATTATGTATGCCTCAGAAGAAATCATGCTGTAACTTGAGACATGTTTTTATGTAATATTTAATACTCTTAAAAAACAGAACATCAATTTAATAGACATTTAATATCTATTTAATACTCCTAAAAAAATAATCCCTAAATATCCTCAAGCACAATGCAAAAGTTAAAAATCCCAGTAGAGAGGGGAAAACATTTGGTACAGATAAAGTAGCTGATTTTTCAGCAAATTCCAAAGATGGCATTTTGAACAAGATGAACAGATAAATCTTCATTAGATTACTTCTGTCACCGACCTTTCAACCTTCATGAACTCCTTTGTGGATTTATTCAAGGTTTTCTTCCCAGGCTTCAACTACAGTCTCAACAGGATTTAGCATTAATGGAAATTCTGGTGTGTGACCACCAGCTAGCCAGTTGCAAAGATTCCTTTGTCGGTCTTGCCCTCCTGCTGAAATCAAGCAAGCCCACCTGTTCAGAAGTACCCTAGAGCATAAGAAACCAAAGCATCATGTCACAAACAAATCCTCTTTTTTTAGACAAATCTCGAAGGAAGAAGACTCAACTTACTAACTCAGCACCAGTGCTTTGCTTCAGGAAGGCAGCAGCTGATCTGGAGAACATTTCCATCAGCAGGATCTACAGATCTGCTCCCACTTGCATTTTGCTTTCCCTTTTTCAAATTCTCCCTCCAAGTCTTGCATCTCTCACAGGCTTTAACTGCCCAAGTTCACCCCTCCTATTAACCCCATTAGAGACCTACAAAAGGGAAGCCCAGGTTCATCTGCTCAAACTGGAAGATAACTGAAAGCAAATTTGGAACTACAAGCAACTAAAAGGCCCTGCACCATAACAGTGGGTTGCTCCAGGCACAGAGTCCAGAGTCTCATTCAGAAGGCAGTGGGTGCCAGCTGAAAATCAACTCTGGCTCCTCACAATTTAAGTACAGGTCGTCATCACCAAGCAACCAACCTGAAAGTCATGGTAGGCACTTAATAAAACCAGAAATTGCTTCCCAGGTGTCACCTCAAACGGAAAAAATAACCTGTGTGTCATCACCTCAAATAGCTAGCTGGAGTTATATTTCTGCATGAAGGCAACTGTAAACTAATGCACAAACAGAACAGCATGGGTCCAAAAATTTTGCCCTGTGGGATTTCTCAGAGGACTTTGACTACACAAGGAGAAAAGCCCATCCGTAAAATTATGTTTACTGCATGAAATAAAGTTATTATGAGATACTTCATGCATCCTCCAGATACTGAAAAGGGTATTGAGAATGACTTTGCTGAAGAAATAACACAATACCAGTTGTAGTGAAGCAGATGTTATAAACTAGCATTTACACATGAATCATTAACACATTAAAGACACGTTGAGCTCTGGAAACATCTGAATCCCAAATGAAACACTTCTGCAACTACTGTAATACTGTTCAATGTACTGTAACAGAAAAGTAATACATTGCTATTTTACACAAGAAAGGGAATAGGATAAGGTGAAAGATAGTATGAAGTCTTAATAGAAATCAAATTTATGCTCAAGTGGTATACTATGTTCACTTCAAGATTCTTCATTTCAAAAGGAACAGATGATAGCTGATTAATTCAGAGACAGGTGATAGATGTGATTAGAAGTGCTCAGTTTCTATACCCAAGCAATAGGACAAGGAAGAGATTCTCAAATATAATAAACTGACATAAAACATAATTTATTAATTTCTATTCCTCTTTTCTTGCAAAAGATAACCACTTAGACAAGTAAGAAAAGGAAAATTCAAAACTCCTGTTTGTCATCCCTCCTTCCTTATATAAGGCAATTAGTTTGTGAAGTGTGCTTCTAGAGGGTTATGACCTAAATGATGAGCAGAAATATGTAAGTGGTTATAGCAGATTTTTTATTCAGTCAGGAGCAATGATAAACAGAAAACAAACAGCAGCTAGTGAGGTCAGCCTTGACAGTTCAGGAATTTAGGGAAATTTCTTCCTTTTGAAGGAATATTTCTGAAGCCTTTTTTCCTCATTTCATATTTGTTTTTCCTTTCTCTCTCAACTCCTTTTGAAGCCAATATTTAGAGAGGGTAAATTCAAACACTCAAACTTCAGTTAAGAAGCCCAAGCATGATAAAGGATGTAAGTTTACTGTCTCCCCAAACATTTTTTAATCACTCATATACATACAGATGTATACTTGCACACTGGATTTGGTAAAATTAGACTTACCACCACTTTCCACTTGTGCTGTGTTTACAGGGGGGATGGTGTGATGGAGTGTCTTCTTACAAAGAGCATTTCATTTACCACACAATTTTACAGTGGGCACTGTGTGAAAAAAGATTTTGTGTTGAAGCATGCTTTCCATAAACACACTCTTTGTGCACATATCTTTTTTCCCCCAGAGATAAAAATTTCTTTATACATCTCTTTAATAAAGCAGAGATCCACCCCTAGATAGAAGCCATTCTGTTACTAAATGGAATCTAGAAAACAGATCAGTGAAGCTGAGGTTATAAAACAAGGGAAACTAGATTGCACTTTTACTAAAGTTTCATTTACACCTATTCAGCTGTTTAATCTTGAAAAAATCTTTCTTTTCACAGGAGCACACTCCACTCCAACATCTCACTACAATGTACTATCAAATTAACCATCTTTTTTCATTCCAACTGTTTTTCAATTGAAAGTCATTATCCACATTTCCCTTCATTTTGATTTTCTTTTTCCTGTATGGCTCATTATTCCTCTAGTTTGAATACGAAATCAGTCTTCCTTTTAAACTGGGAAATATCTCTGCTTCCCATTATGCTAGCCTGAAATGAACTGTATATCATAGAATCCTAGAATGGTTTGGGTTGGAAAGGACACTGTGGGCAGGGATGCTTCACACTAGACCATGTCACTCAGGGCTCTGTCCAATCTGGCCTTGAACACTGCCAGTTATGGAGCATTTGCCACTTCCTTGGGCAGCCTGTTCCAGAGCCTCACCACCCATACAGTAAAGACCTTCCTCCTTATATCTAACCTGAACTTCCCCTGTTTAAGTTTGAACCTGTTACCCCTTGTCCGATCACTACAGTCCCTATG
>JANRGW010035395.1:16675-51169 GCA_024733675.1 Psilopsiagon aymara
CTTCAGATACTGGAAGGCTGCTATGAGGTCTCCACACAGCTTTCTCTTCTCCAGGCTGAACAGCCCCAACTTTCTCAGCCTGTCTTCATATGGGAGGTGCTCCAGACCCCTCATCATCCTCGTGGCCCTCCTCTGGACTTGTTCCAACACTTCCATGTACTTTTTATGTTGAGGACACCAGAACTGCACACAATACTCTAAGTGAGGTCCCATGAGAGCAGAGGGGCAGGACCACCTGCTTTGACCTGCTGGTCACGCTTCTGTTGATGCAGCTCAGGATATAGCTGGCTTTCTGGTCTGTGAATGCACAATGCCTGCTCATGTTTGGTTTCTCTTCATCCAACATCCCCAAGTTCTTCTCTGTATAGCTGCTCTGAATCCCTTCTCCACCGAACCTGTAGCACCAAGAAGGTGTCCAGGTATCTTGTTTCCTCATTTGACTTTTAACATTAGTTACCCAGGGTAACTTATATCTTATATGCACACTCAAAACCAGCAAGAGCTAATCAACTTGTGTGGAAGACCAATTAAAATCTAAGGACAAGGCAGAAGGAGTTCAGTGTCTGCTCTTTGGATAGATGACAGATACCTAAAGGATAGTGCCTGTCAGAGTGCTGCACTCTGTCCTCAGCAACTGCAGGAGCTGGACCAGCAGCAGGGCACAGGTGATGGACTGCCACTTCCTGAGGGCAAAAAAAATGGAACCCCAGATATATTTTCTCAGCTTTCCTACCTTCCAGGCTACAGGCTTGGACTGCTTCTTGAAGATAACCTAGTGATACTGTGTCAGATAGGCAGACAGACAAAGTGCAGCCATACTATGAAGACACAACTTTTCAGAATCACTGAAAGCCCAGCCACACTCAGTCCATTATTTCCAAATACATAACTTTGCATATGATCATCATGAACCAAACTGTTCTCTGTTATCCTCTCCCAAAGACTTATGATTACCTCCATCATTTGTATTCACAGGCCTTTTCCAAAGAAGAACTAATTTTTCTTCCACTTCATTGCCATGACTTCAAATTTATAACTGTATTTTGAGCCCTCTCAAACGCTATTTTCCATCCATTTAATGTGTACTAGCTGACTGTACATTTGCTTATTTTCTTAGCTGAAATGACAGATGGTAGCAAGTCAAACACTCTAAATACTTCCATTACATTAATAACAGTACAGTTATGAACCCAATATGTTATCTCATCAGAACCGATAGTGAGTTTAAAAAAAGAAAAAAATCTATTCTCTATAAATGCATGCCAATTGGCATTAATTATCTTATGACTTTTTAATTTTGTATTAATTGAGTCTTCTATCAGGCTGTTCATTATCTTCCCTGGATTAATATTGGTCTGACAAGCTTATAATTATCCTGGTCATTGAATTTACCCATATTAAATACAGCACAACATTATCTTATTTGCAGTCCTCTGGAACCTACCTAATATTCTGAGACTTTCTGAAAATCAAAAAACCTATTAATTTCTCCCTACTGTATATTTAATTATCTGGTAAGTATTCACAATTCAACTTGTAAGTAATTTTCTTTATTTTAATAGATACAGATATGCATAAACCCCCACATACATCCCAGTTATTTCTTTTTGTTAGACACTGCCCAATCCCCACTCCCCCCTTGAGTTTCATTTTCTCTTATTATTTACATTATTCTCAGATAAATGTATAAGTAACTTCTTTGGTCACTTCTTTTTAATAAACACCGCAAGCTACTGTTTTTATCTGGTTTTACCCTAAATTAGCAAAACACTTGAGTGCATGCACTGTTTCAATCACAATGCAAGAATTTAAATTCTTTGCTTTTCAAGAAATCTAAGTAAGTATATTTAAAGTTGAGGGACAAAAACCAAAAACAAAATAAAAAAAGCCCACAGTTCTTCACTTAAAAACTTGCTTACTTGAAAATAAGCCATATAATGGAACTTTGATATATCTAGGAACAACCTGAAGTTACTTAAGTTTCTCCTGTCATCTGTACAAAACTATAACAAGAAAAAAAAAAAAAAGCCCAAACATTTTCTTTCATTTCAAATTCTCACAAAAACATTTTTGCATTCCTTTTCAACAGGAGAGGAAGGTCTTTTACTAGCCAGAACTGTCCAGAAAGTTGAAATTTTCATAAAAAACTGTGAACTTGTATCCTAATTGCTTTGAATGTGTTAACAAATAATCATATTACATTCTTAAGCAGAAAAAGAGAAAAAAGGTTTAATAAATACTTGGGCATTATGCTACTAGTTTTCAAACTAGCTACAGTTATAAACTATGATTTTAGTAGTTTAGTTTAGACTAATTCCTAACTGATCTTACCAGGTTAGTAACTTAAATACATCAGCAAACATCTATTAAATGAGACCTTTCTCCTATTGCAATTGAAGTTACAAATAATGAAGATAATTTGCTTTGTGAGAAAAGAACAAAGCAGCAAAAAATGTTTGGCATTTTCCTAAATTAGGAAGTTAACCTGACTGTCAAATGCATCAAATTCATGAACTTGAAACCAAAAGCTAGTAGGTATTTGAACACAGATTCCCATTTATCTAGTATTGACAAATCCATGCATCACAGCATAAGCCCTAGATCTCCACTTTATGGCGTTTTGTCTCACTTCCACTACTTCTTATTTAATATGACTGTCCTGGGTTCAGCAGTAGCAGTCACTTTTCTCCTTCTCGGTAGCTGGCGCAGCACTGTGTTTTTGACTTTCGGCCTGGGAACAGTGCTGATAACACCAATGTTTTTAGTTGCTGCTTAGAATGTTTCGGTTTGACCAAGGACTTCCTGAGCCTCATGCTCTGCCAGGGAGGAGGAGAAGCCGGGAGGAAGCAGAGGCAGGACACCTGACCCAAACTGACCAAAGAGGTATTCCATACCACAGCACATCATGCCCAGGATGCAGAAACAGAGAGCAGAGACACAGAAGTGCTGGGGGGTGCACTGCTTGGTCAGGCTGGGTGTAGGTGATGAGCAATTGTATTCTTTTCCCTTGTATTTCTCTTGTCATTACTGCTATTGGTGGCAGCAGTAGTGGTTTGTGTTATACCTTAGTTACTAAACTGTTCTTGTCTCAACCTGTGGGAGTCACATTCTTTTGATTTTCCTTCCCATCCCTCTGGGAGCAGGGCAAAGAAAGTGGGGGGACTGAGTGAGCAAACTGCGTGGCTGAGAGGCTTAAACCACGACAATGACAAAGTTTACTTATTTAGAAGGAACTTCACATTTCTTCTAGTTTTGCCATATCCCTTTTATAGGTTCGCTTAGGGAAAGACGCAATTAGTCTAACAATAACACTTCTCAATATTCCAGAAGCCCAGGCTCTCTACTGCAAAACACTGTTTACAAAAGATTTTTGGCACTCAGAAAGAATCAGAAGCTCTCATTTAAATTTTATGACACTAAAGCCAGAAGCAGCATTAAAATTTTTTAGATCCAGAAGGGACATCCAAATGCCTTCAGAAATTCTGATCATATGCTGCTGGGACATATAACCTTGTAAGTATTAGTGTCTTTTGGCAAGGAGAAAATCCTTTGGGTAAACATCACGACCTCATTTTCACGTCTGCCATTTCCAAATGGAAGGTCACATTTTTTTTCCTCTAACTTTCTGTTTTAACTTTACCTAAGTCCTGTGGAAAATGCAGATACCCCTTTGCCTCCTGACCACATGAAAGAATACAGAGAGCAACACTGCCATGCACAAAGATGTGTCAGAGATCACATCCAAATTTTTGACCAGGTAGGAAACTTTTATCATGAAGTATCAGCTGGAACTTAGAGTTGCCTCTATGTCTCAGTTCAGGGAAGCACTTAAAGAGGTACTTAATACCAGCCCTGTCCCAGTGCAATTGAATTTCAGCATCTTTGTAACACAGATAGACCTCAAAGCAGCTCACCCCACCACACACACATCATTGCCCAGCCATCTAGCAAAGCATGTTTTAATTTCAGCACATGAGCCAATACTTTCTGTAAGATTTGGCATGTTCATGAGTAGCTGTTGATTGCTTGGGTAAGCAATCAACAGGTATCTGCATCCTCAGGACCCCCCAGCTCAGGTGAAGATATGGCTGGTGGATTTCCCTTATCCAACAGGATTTTAGAACCAAGAACACCACTCATCATCCAGATCATCTTTGGTGCTACTGTTCTTAAGCCACTTCTGGATTCCCTCCCCTTGCAAAGTGTTTTTCACTGCTGTTCAAGCCTGCACCACCAATGTACAAAAGACAAGTAGTCACTTTCTATTTTACTGATACTTTTAACTGAAACAAGATCAGCCATCACCCTCAACTGTCTACTTTGTTTACCCTCAACTCATCTGGAAAACATGGAAAGGTTTTGCTCTGCAACAAGAATCAAAGCTAATATTAACCATTCATTTTATTTCAGTATGCTGAACTTGCTTCTTCCTGAATTGTAGCTTAGTATTCACATGCAGAGCTTCTGTCAGTTTTCTACTAAACAATATTAAAATGCCCATAAGTATGGCAAGAATTAAGCATGCATTTTGCTTAGTCCTGTGAAGTTCCTACAACACTAACTACTCCAAGTACTCCCTGCAACTTAAAAAAGCCTAAATGCAATGTCGTTAAAACTTTTTCTTTACTTACATATATATATATATCTCCCCACACCTCATTCTGTGGTGTTTTTCGAATCCTCAGGTTCTAACCTCATACAATTAGAATCATAGAATAGTTAGGATTGGAAAGGACCTTAAGATCATCTAGTTCCAAACCCCCTGCCATGGGGCAGGAAGACCACACACTAGAGCATGTCACCCTAGAATTCCATCCAACCTGGCCTTGCACACCATCAGGGATGGAGCATTCACAACTTCATTGGGCAACCCATTCCAGTGCCTCACTACCCTCACAGTAAAGAATTACCTAAATTCAAGATAGATTATTTTTGTTTGCCCTTTTGTCAAATATATTTATAGTTCTGAATTGAATTTTGAAATTGTTATAGTTCTTTTCAGCAATCACAGATGTTCCCAAACACTCATCCTTACACATACAGCCTTTCAAATGTATGATCTGTTAAATCACATAAAAAATGTTAGAATGAATTTCAGAACTGGAGAACCTTAAAAGAAGTTCAGTTTCATTCATCACCAATAATACTACATTTGCCAGGAGCTTAATGGTCAAATACATTTTCCAAGGTAGTCCACGGACTTCATACCAAAATCCTTGTTTGACTTTCTTGCATTACCTGTTTAGGTGTGCAGGCAAGTCCCTCAAGCATACATAAAAAATTAACTATAGCTTCAAAAAACCACAGTTCTCTTAAATGGGATTTTGAAGGAAGACAAAGAAGGTTAAGTGTCTTTACAATCACTTAGCTTAGGTTTAGCTCTCAGCACAGCAAGTATCCAACCTTAAAAAGCAGCATGCAGGGAGAGAAGTAAAACAGCATGACCAAAAGTGCTTATTTTGTTTCTTGAATAATGGTGGGGAGGCTCATTAATAAAATAAAAAATTTTTACAAAGTACTCGGTAAGAAAGATAGCAATATTGCTTCTAGGCTAAGTGAGATCGTCATGAAGCCTGCTGGAATAGAATTTAAAGCTTTACCTAATGTGAACGTTGCTGAAATGTGAGCCTGCACAAAGATAAGGAAATTGAAGATATCCATTGAAAACACACTTGAAAAAAACACTATAAGCCAACTTTTTAATCAAGTGCTACATTTACTTGAGCCCATTTTGAAACCACATAAAGCTATTGTGCGGAAAGCCTTGGTTTGCAGTAAGCGTGCAGATGATGCACAAACACAACATAAAACATCTGACAGTCTGACCACCCTGACAGGATGACAGTGCTTCCATCACCTCTTATTCTTCCATAGACATGTATCATCTTGACACTGTTATACTAGAGCCAGTTCATTTTCTCACATGCACAAAGCAGTGACTTCAAAATTGCTGTGCCTGATCAGTGGCATGGTGAGTGATCTGCATAAGCAGATTCAAAGGGTATGACTGCCCTCAAAGACTGTTACCCCACTGATTTATATGAGTATAGCTCTACAGCCAGCAGAGCACTGCCAATTGAAAAAAGCTGGGGAACAATTCCCAAACCTGCAGTCTTCCTTGTCAGTTCACAGCAGCCTGCAGCCTTTATTTCTGAAGGCAGTAATGACAACTGGAAGCATTCAGTCCCATATCATTCTGAGACTATTTATTCCAAGTCTACTGGCCTGCTGCATTTGCCAAATCAAAATTGAAGTGAGTTCAGAAAAAACTGTCTGGAGTTTAATTCACACATACAACTGTGAAAGAACTCAAATGTGTTGCATGATACACATACATACACAACAATACCAAGAGACGCAGAACAAAGTTTAGCGCTATGACATAAGGGTTAAAGTCCAGTTTACAGCAGCCAAAGTGCTCCTTATGAAACAACAGTCTGAGTACAGAGACACAGATATCACTGGCCTTGACTTCTAGCATTAGTGGCACATTTCAGTAACTATTGGGGGTTTTGCACTATACAGAAAATATGGTCAGGCTCTATGTCCAAGAGTGAAGTGACAGCCTCCGCATCGTGGCAGCTAAGCTAAGTAACTGTCAAGTTTAGCAGCACAGAAGAATAATACACTGAGTTTCAATTTGATGATGTGATCATCCTTCACTGAGTATTTTCTGGTGCTAAAATAATCACAAGGAGAAATAAGAGGGATGGATGGAGAAATGAAGTACATAAACTGTAAGTATTTTCCTTCTTCCTTATTATCTATCCCTCTCAATCATCCGTTCCTCCTTTTTGAAACGAGGAAAAAAAAAAAAAAGACTCCTCTTATGGAATTAGAATGAAACCAGCATTGAACTCCATCTATCTCATCAAGTTCTGGTATCACAAACCTTTTTCATATAATTACAGAGGACTGGTTAATAGTTTTCAGTTAACATCTATACCAATAGGACTAGGGAAATGCAATTCACAACTTTCTAGATCCATACACTTTTACTATTAAAAAAGGTGTTAATAGACACATTATTTTCAATATTTTGATCTTTGAATCAGTCAGCAAAAGATTTGCAGAAATATACTTTAACTATGGGCTGTTGTATGGTTGTCTACAGAAACTGCTTTGGACATATGCTATTTAATCTGTCTGACAAATACACTGCAGGTGACTTAAAATCTTAGCTTTCAAGAACAGTGCGCTTGTGCTTGTATGAATTTTCACTGAAACAGCTACTTTTCTGGCTGTTTCTGAAACTTAAAAAACTGCAAGTGCTTTTATGTAAAAAAGAAATATATATATTAGAACAGTTGCTTAAAAATGCCTCTGACATGACAGGAAGATAAATTTTCAGTTATTGCCTACAGTACAAGAAAGGAAATCATACTGCTTTCACATGCTCTCCTACTCTACCTTCAAATCAGAGAGGGTTAGGAGGTTGTTGATTTTATTCCATGTAGAAGCGATGTTCCAGACTTAGGCAGGTTTCAAGGTTAGCAGCCTTTCCTCTGCAGATTGCACCTGGAGAGCTGGCACAGATCAAGTGATTTGCCAGTGTCTTGAAAGGAAGAAAGGATCCCCATTTGAGCCAGATCTCTCCAGACCTACTTCAGCACCCAGCTTGCCAAGCCAGCTTTTTCTACCTAATCAATAAAGCCAGTCATAGAATGACATAGAGAGAAAATGATTACTGAAAGGAGAGTGCTGCAGTGAGACAGACATGCAGTTCCTTTATTTAAGTTTGTAAAGGTCACAGCCCCCAGCACAGGCCACTTACAGGAGCAATCTGGTAGGACTCTGACAGATTGGCCCAGGCACGGCTCTGACAGGTATTTTGCAACCCTGCAGACTCTGCCTGCTTTAATGCCCCAACCTAAAGTCAAACCTCTCCTCAAGTGAATGCTGCTGGAAAGCCTTTCCTTCCCTCTAACATCCTCTGCGTTGAAAGAGTGACTCAAACTCAGCTCTCTTTAAAAAACATGTAAATTAGACTGAACATTCAAACGTGGAGATCAACCCAACCTCCTGTTTCGTCTTACTGAAGAATAAACCACCTTTGAAATTTGCCACAAAGTCATTTAGACACAGAATTAATGAAAAGCCTATACCTAATATTGATCTGCATGGTTCATAAGTGAGCTGTCATTTATGCCTACTATGAATCGATAACTCCAGTCCTTTTGCTTTCTATCCTTAAAGCAGTTGCGCTGTTCCAACATTTTTTGCTCACATCAGATGTCAAAACAAATAGTGATTTAGTTCAAACAGTTTTCCAAACTTTGCAGGCTCTTTGTTCAACTTCTGTGGCTGTTCAGTCCTTCTTCTCCCTACACATAAAACCAACATGAATATTTTCCCTGCAGTACAGATAAACCATCTCCTGTTTTCTCCTTCTCTATAAAAACCTGAAAAATTATTTTATATAACATGTGTGTGTATATATATATATATATATGCATGGGGTTTTAACTATGGTTTTGAAAATATGCATGTTATTATGCATACTAATATGCATTTAAAAATATTTTTGATACCTATATTATAGTCCATCTATACACTTAGAACCTACTTTATACTTCAAGTTATTACAACTGCTGTTCAGTAACTGGTGCTTTGACACTTCATGAGTTCTGTAACTGGCACGTCCTCCAAAATGTATTTGTATTTCCCTCAGTACCTCACCCTATTTAAGGAATATGTGCAACTTAAAACATGTAGGTTTTCTGAGCTATCAAACAGCATATGTATTAAAGCATTTTCTAAAATAAAAGGCAAACAGCACAACATTATTTTCCTGTATCATCTGTTTTTTTCCCCCCAAGTTATAAACTACAATCTTCAAATCGCATGCAGAGTCAGAGAATACGTTCTGAACCACTGCAGTGTTCTCCTTTTTTGTCCTTGTTCTCTGAACTTCTTCATCATCACTCTCTCATTCACATGGTTATGTTTATGTTCAAAATGCAGGGGAAATTGCAGATCAACATCCTAGTTCATGATGACTCACTGGACTCACTCAATTGGCATGTAATAAGCCATTGGAGAGTAGTGGCTCCCAGGAAGCATGCTCCCAATTTACATGCAAGCACCGAACACTGACAGACATAGGATCTACCTTTCAACAACAAAATACAGTTGTGAATTGGAAGCACCAAAACCAAACCAGAATGCAAGCACAAAGCAGAGTTGCACTTGCCTGCACTTCCAAACAAATTTTAAGAAGCTGAAGAGGCTCCACCGACGTGAAACCCTCAGGGGGGCAGTAGAAACATCAAGCTGCGAGAAAGCCCCCAGAGCTCCTGCCCGGGGTTCAGTAAGTTCTGAAGCAAGAGATAACAGCTTTCAGGTCAGTCAAATCCTACGTATTTACAATCTTCTGATGAGGAGTTTCAAAAGCACCAGCCTTCAGCACCACATTCCCCTCCCAACAGAAACAACCTGGATGGAAAAACATGAATATCACTAATTTCTCAGACTGATTAATGTTACAGTACATAATGCATTTGCTTTCAAATTCATTCCTCATCTGTGTTCCCACACACAAACTGTGCAACAAAACTAATGTCCCTAAGACCAAATTTAACAGACACAGTACATTACTTTGATGACAGCATACATTAGACTTATACAACTAATTCTTATAAGCACTCTGAGAGCTGATCACAAACTGAAGGCATAAAACCGAAACTGGGTCATTTACCTAAAGTATCGAGTACACACAAAGCACCTACAGACTCGTAGGTACAAATGTTTCACACCACATGAAATTCTATTTAAATGAATGCAAAAATACAAGATATGAAGATGGTTTAAAAGTATTTCCAGAAAAGCTAATCAACTGTAGTATTTGCTCTTTCCTTATTAAAGATACCAATTGGTTTTGTAATCCCCAGTGATTATTTTGAACAAAACAGCGCTAACATAATTCAACAGCCTCTAGAGTAAGAAGGAATCTCTCCTGCCCTTTTTTACTTCAAGATAAGAAAAATAATAAATGTCCAACCTCTCTGTAGGCCTTCAAGGAGTTTGCATATTTAAACCTTCAGCAAAAGTATCCATAAGAAAGATGTCACCATATTTCAAAATAATAATGCTTTAATGGCATTTTTGTTGCAATGATATTATACCAAGGCAGTTACAGAAAGAAATATACAATATGGTCAAAAACTTGTCCTGAAGCAAAGCATCCTTTTCTCCAACTAAATCTATACAAACAGGGTAAATTAAGTCCCTTGCCCACAAAGGATGCAGGTAACACACAGCTAGCATAGCCTGGGCTTATAGCAGGTGCAGCTGTAATACTCCACAGCCCAGGAACCTTGGGGATCCATTGTTGGCAGCTACTCTCAATTATCCTGGCAGGCTCTGGGCATCTAGGTTCATACACTGCCTCAAGCAGAGATAGCTTTCCTATTCACCAGTATAAAATAATATGCATTAATCTACCACTTCAAGCAAAACGTGTGATTTGCAATAGCTAATGCAAGTTTTAAGCACCTAGATCTCGTCATGAAGTGTTTCTCCATATTTGTGCAAGTTCAGAGCTGAAAGCAACCAAAAAATATTGGATTTTTGTTTATTTGGTTTGGTTTTGGTTTTATATATATATATATATATATATAAACAGAGTAGACCTTTGAGAAGATTTGATCCGTTTCTCAATAAAAAGACTGTTTTTAATAACAAATATTCAAAATCATGTACTTTCTCAAAGTAACATAGGACAACATAGAAATGGCTTAAAATCTAACAGCATTTTTAATAAATTCAGATGAAATTTCCTAATCAAATATTTTCTAACCAAACAACTGCAATTTTATCACATCCATTTAGCATATAATGGAAAAGTATAAAAAACCAGCTTGCTAATGACCAATAAATGTGTCAGAGTACAGTGGGTCCTGAAAGTTATTAAGATTCTTGTTCGCCATTACTTTCAAATCACTGTGTGTTCTGTTCAGGTTAAGAGCCTTTGAATACTATCCACAACATGAAGTTCTTACATGAGAAATTTCTGTTTAAATGAAAAAGCTTTTAGGATTTACCTCTTAAAAAGAGAAGGGGTTGACATACATTGGCAAAGCTTACCCATTTTGACTACAAAAGTGATATGCATTAGGTATTACTGTAGCATACACTATACTTGGGATCATACTATCAAAGTGGCTAATAAAAAACAAATAATTTTGAAGTGTTTCTTCCTGGAAGAAAACCAAGCTACCCACTTAAGTCCAAGAATTCACACAAATCAAAATGATTCACAAAGAATTGACCTTAGGCAAAAAAGTGCAATTAATTAATGCATTCCTGGATTAGTGCTTATTTGTGATAATTATTATTTTTAAAAAGTAATTAACACTCTCTCTTATGAATTTAAAATCAGGGAAAAGAAAGCCACTTGTAGATCACAAAAAGACAGTCCTCATCTTCTGGGGCTCTTTTGGATTTGATAGGGGAAGCTGTGTGCTCTGGGTTTTTGTTGGGGGGGCTGTTTATTTCAGCTTAAATGATGGTGCCCATTCTTCCCTCAAATTCTGTTAGGAAGTCCTGCGAGTGAGAGGAAGCGCAGATTGCTTGCTTCAGACTGTAGCAGTGAGCAAACTTAGTGAGAAGTGAGTAAACTGTATGATCCCTTGATTTACAGGAAGTCTGGTGCTACTACAAATAAATCAGCAATAACAGTAACCAGTATTTCTATAGTCGCAAGGACAAAAAGGGAGAGAGACCGAGCTTTTCAAAATGATTTATATTAAACTTAGGCAATCAACCCTCCAGGCAGCTTTGCAAAGTGAAGGCTAAAAATTCTTTTTATCTTAATCTTTCTTTAAAATTCTAGCCAGAGGAAAAAAATCAAGGGTACCTTTTCTGTGGAATAATGCCATCATTTATCATCCAGGCTGATATGCAAAGTGACATAGAATATGGAAAACCTCTTTAAACGATATGGGATAAAATCCTGGACTCCTTGAAGTTTCTAAGGAGATTTGCATGACCATTCACTGGATAAAGTTGCATCAGTGGTCCTTGTTTCCAAACACTGTGATTACAACCTTTCAGTTTGTAAGGAAGTCTCCTAAAATATGAATGGGTGATTCTTGCAACTATTTTTACATGTGTTGTTTCTAAGACTTAAATTCTAGAGCATGAAATTTTTTTTATTAATATTTTTTCCTCCAAATAAAATACTCAAGATTTGATTTTCACTGCAGACATCTAATATTAAAGACTTATGGTTGGTTATTTTAAAGTTTGTTCAAGTGAAAATAAAATCAGTGGTATATAGTACTGTAAAAGTTACAAAGGTGATTATAATAATAACAATGAACTGAGCAGCTCTTCGATCAAATTCCAAATGCAAATGAGGAGTGCATTCCTAGTGCAAGCAAGACACAAGACAGATATGCATAGGGAACAACGTGGGAGAAGGACAATGAATTTTTACAAAAAATCTCAGAAAAATAGGGATAGGAGTTAAGTAGCTTGTCAAAAGAGGATTAAAAAGAGAAACTGAGGGCTTAATTGTTGCCTCATAGGAACAGGCTACTTACGCAAGCTAAGTAGAGGTAAGATGGATGATAAGAAAAGTCTAAGTCTGGAATGTTAGATGCACCGCTGAGCCTCTGAGACTATTCGTTGTATGTGGATGTTCTAAGCTGGCCAGAAACGAGTATGAAGTACAGCATGATAAATTTGGCAGAGCTGTGCACTGCTGTCTTAGTAAAGAATGCTCTACAGGCAGTACTACCATCTGCCAGACAAAACTGGAGAACCTAAGAGGAAAAATTCATAATATTTTTACACTCCCGTTATTCTTCATGAATCATACATTATAAAACTAGTTCAGAGCATGACAAAATATTTCACTGGAAATACAAGGATTGTTAGATGGGAAATGAGGAAATCTTGGTCACAGAAAAATATGTACCTAACACCGCCTTTTCTTTCTCAGGCTTTAGGATCTTATGTGATGATCTCATTACAGAACTATGAAAAACAGTAGTTGGCCAACACTCTGAGAATACAGATTTTTTTTAAAAAAAAAATCTTCAGTAAGCATCTCATGAGTACTAATTTGGGTGATAGCATTCTGAATTCACCCATGCATTAGCCCACACAGCTGGAATGACAGATAATCAAGCCCCAGATCATCAAATCCAGCTTGAAGGAAACGAGTTAGTCAAGTATGAAATGACTTATAAAACAGCCCATTCATTTATTTTACAAGACAATATTTGCAAGCTCTAGAATTAGAGCTTTCCAATGGCTTAGTGTCCAAATGGATATTAGGAACAAGTGGCGTTCCTCAGGAGTCCGTACTAGGAACAGTACTGTTCAGTGTCTTTATTAATGACATAGTAGTGTCGAGTGCATCCTCAGCAAGTTTGCAGAGAGCACAAAGCCAAAGGGTGCAGTTAATGGCTAGAGGGAATGGATGCTACACAGAGTGACCTTGCTAGGCTTCAGAAGTGGGTCTAAGCAAACCTCAGGAAGTTCAACAAGGCCAAGTGCAAGGTCCTTCACCTAGATCAGAGCAATCCCTTATATCAACATATGTATGGATTGCGTGCAGCCCTACAGAGGAGGAGCTGGGGATAGGTGAAAAATTGGACATGAGCCAGTATATGTGATTGTAGAAAGCAAATCATAGTCTGGACTGCATAAAAGAAGTCTGGCTGGCAAGTCAAGGGAGGCAAACTTAGGCAAATTATAAGAGTTCAGAAGATTATTCCTTCATACACGGTAGATCATGATCTGAGTTAATTTCATGATTTGAGTTAAATTCCCTGAAGAATGCAGCCATTTTAGGCATCATCTTGCAGCTGCACGATCTGAGCAGGATTTGTCTTTAAGAGACAGATGAGGTGAGACCTAAACATTAACCACATGAGTGCATGAACAGAATGGAATAAGAGAATGAAATACAGTAAGTGGAAGTTAATCAATTAAACAAAACAGAGATCAATTTAGCAAAGAGACTGAAGCTCAAAGCAGCTGGCAGTAGCCACAGGAAACAGGAACCAGCATGCCCAAAAGACTAAGTCAGTAGTCAAAAGAGAAATGGGATAGGACACTAGCATCTTAAATGATTAAAAACCTAACATACTCCAATTTGGAGAGCATGGGTACTTCATATGAGATGTATTACTCTTAGTATAAATTTGTATGGTGATAAGTATGATCTGAAGGAAAAACAGTGAGTATAATGTGACTGATCAGTCTGGTGGAGGAAGAGAGCCCTTATATGCATACAGTTAAATAATGCTGCACATGTACTTAGATATTCTGGTGAAATATATACTGCTGAAATCAATAGCTCTATTTTGAATAAAGACTTTAATTTACTAGAAGAAAGAAAACATGCCAAACAGATAAACCCATAAAACTATTTACAACATACTTTCAGCTCAATTCAGCATTTAGACAGCAATCAAAACATCTTAAATTTGCACTCACATTATTGCAGAGAATGCTGGAAGCTGCTAGCTGAAAATAATACAAATTCTTTCCCCCCTTCAAATCTTCTTTTTAGCAGTGTGGCACTCTTGAAGCTGCCATTTGCTCCATTAGGATTCATTATTATGTACACAGAGCCTCCCACACAACGATATTGCTATTTGCCACCTCA
Source organism: Psilopsiagon aymara (assembly GCA_024733675.1). Taxonomy (NCBI): domain Eukaryota; kingdom Metazoa; phylum Chordata; class Aves; order Psittaciformes; family Psittacidae; genus Psilopsiagon; species Psilopsiagon aymara. The sequence goes on from JANRGW010035395.1 coordinate 31,299, forward strand.
AAGTAAGCTAATGGCATTTTCAAAATGCAATTAGAACCTTTCAAGAGAAAGCTCAAGCTGTGTTTAGATAATATGAAGTTAACTCTCTACTACATTTCACAGACAGGCACACCAAAGCTAATAAATTCTTCTCATGTCTTCAGATTATTAACACACCTACCGGCAATGTCAAGATGTTAGTTTAAAGAATTTCAAATATGAAACAGTTCAATAATCTGGTTTACGACAGCTGACTGACAAAGCTAATTAACTGCCTGGAGAAGATTCTTTATAAATGAAGCAACTTCTGTCTGAACATATTTCCAAGAACAAAATGTTCGTTTTGTCTTTGCCTCTTCTCCCTTACATTCTCTCCCTTCTAGCCTTCTCCATCCCATCTAATCCTTGAAAAAAGTTTTCCTGATGCTATTTACATATTGCTCATCCTGTGATTTGGTGGTTTCTCATTTTTTGTGCCCTTTTGCATTTACTTGCTGGATACTTCCACTTCTCTCCTCCAGACCTTTTTTGTTAAAAAGGTACCTTTTCAGGCACTCTATACAGAGAATTTTCACATCTCCCTTTGCATAATGAGGGAGTTTCATGTTAGTTAGAGTATTTACAAGCTTTCTCTTTCTGCAAGGCTCCTGCTTCACAGCATTTACCTGCTTCAGGTATTTTTCTCATATACAGGCCTTCAATCACACATCATTTCCAAAAATAAGAGATCCTGTTTGTGGCCAATTTCAGTTGCAGAGTAGGAAAAGAGTACCTCAGGTATTTTTTCCCCTATTTGACTCACAGAATTTTATAATTTGGGGAGAATTTTCAAGTAGAAGAAGCTGACACTGATAGCTTTAGTTATTATTAGCCTTTACTATAAGCAGGCACCTACACAAGCACAGCAAGTTGCTCTACCAGAATATCTCAGCCTGGCCTGAAGGACATCATTATGCCCATTAGATGGTCTGTCCTTAGTGAGAGCAACCTGGTTATTATACCAGATAACATACCAGTTTTATGAAATGAACATACAGTAGAGTCAATGAATTACCTATTGCATAACATTCATTGCACATTAAGGGCACTCACAGCACTGAGTTTAGGAAATACCTGCAAAATCACAATAAAAACACCTGCAACAAGAGCAAGAGTTATTTTACGAAAATGAACAGCATCAGACTTATTCCCATCAGAATCCAGCTATAAGTATCATCGCATTTGAGTGTTAGAGGCAGAATAACAGCAGCAAGACTGAAAATGCTTATTTTTAGGCTGATGCTAAATGATTCCTATGACGCAGACCAGAAGCAGAATATCTGGATTTTTTCTTTTTCTTTTGTCATCACGATTTCATAAAAAACTATATATATAATTCATACAGTGTAATTTATTGTCCAGATATTTTTTTTTAACATCAACAGAATAGACTGAAAATATCAGTGCCCCTCTTTGTAAATATCAAAACAATGAGATATCAGGTTACCAGCAAGACTTGCAGAAGCATTTGCAGAAATTCTAGTTTCAGACATCTGACCCCGCTCAATACTCTCAGAATGAGGCAAACCCACATGAGTCAATGGAAAGGAGATGTCTGTCCTGTGACTTCCTGCTCCTTTTGTACTCTCTTTGTAGCTCTTTCCCTTGTTGATAGCATACCCAGAAAAGGTTCAGGTTTTCACACTGAATCATCACTCCAATCAAATAAATGCCATTATGGTCATATTGCAGCATGTCCTCAAGGAAGTGGGGTGGGATAAAAAAACTAGAATGACCACCCTTGCCAAGTCTCCTCTCACCTTGATCATTTCTCTTTGTGAGGAAAAACTTTGTTGATTCTGCCACATCTCCCCTCCTATCTTTGTTGTGGAAGAAATATTTAGCATCTTCAGAATATCTACAGTTTTCACGCTTTAAAATAGAGGAGGGACAAAATATTAGTAATTATTAAGAATCTAAAATGAGACATTGAAACCAACTTGCACCGCTGCAAAACTGAGATCTGAGTTATTACTGTTGTCCTTCCCCATTCTACCCTCTCCAAAAGTCAGAGCTATTCACATCTGAAGTTCTAGTTAGACTTAAATTCATGGAACGTATCAATTTAGAATCAAATGTTTTGCACAGTTTCAATCAAAAAATAGACTGGAATTACCGGTTTACCTTTTGTTGTCACATAAATCAGATCTGAAGGCAGTTCTTAACAGACCAGCTAAGCATTAGATTTTGGAGAAGTAAAAACACATGAATACGTGCTTGAGTATGTATACATTATTAAAGGATAATTGGTAAATAATTCTTAGTAATGAGTACGTCAGGCTTGAGTCAAAGAGTCCAGCCACAGATGAGTCATTTTTCCCTCTTCTCTCTTGAAATCTCACTGATTGTACTTTGCTTTTAAGGTCTATGCTAGCTAATTAGGGAATTTCAGTAATCTATTTTTAATATGTACCATCTTCTGTTCTTTTTAGTGCAGCCTTAAGATAGACTTTTATCTCTACTGCTGTGCACAGATCATCTGAAAATATAAGTTCTCTACTACATGACAACTCATAATGAGTCTTAATGAAGCTTGGGAACAGCTGTTAAAAACTCCAGTTGAATAGGTTTGCCCAAGCAGCAGTAGCTTAGGATGCTTTTTCTCTTATAGCACTGTTGAGTCATCTGCTCACCATACATATAATGAGAAAAATCAAAAATACAGCACTAAAGCAGCTTAATCCTTTTCCATGCGACATTTTATTTTAATCAGAGTTTTAATAAGTACATTATGAACCATCATCTCTTAAGCCTTTCACCTTTTTAATTATATTCCTGCTCTGAACATCAAGAAAAGCAAATGTTATTATGCAAATTTGCTCCAAATTCATGTCTTTACCAAGAGCATAAAAACCAGAGTTCAAACTCCATTTTTAATTATACTACAGATAAACGAGCTGCAAATTCTTAGAAATCATGATAAGCTCTCATGATTTTACATGTTACCTAAGCTATATGTCAAAAGATTATGTTTTTTGGGTAGGATAAAGGACTTTAAGAACTAAGAAGGTTAAAAACGACAGAAACAAACAAATTCCATTACTCCATATTGTTTGTCTTCTCTTATTGACCTGTCATTGCTTAGACACTAAGCTATATAGCATACAGGACTCTTGAGGATTCTGTACAGCTTTTCTATTTACAAGGATGTGTAAATTCCCTACGGCCCTCCAATAGATATATATTTTTTTAAACATAATTTGAAAATCATTCAATCAGAGCACACGGAAGTAGTACACTTTCATGTACCAACTGCAGAGCACTACACTTCATGAAACATCAGAATATTTTTCATCCAGTATTCTTGTTATCTGGTTTTGTTCCAGTAGCACCCATAGGCCTAATTCCCACTCTACTAGGCACAGTACAGCTGCAGCAAAGAGATAGTTCAAAAAGCACATAGCTTAAGTCTAGACCAATGGATGAATATAAACTCAGATGACAGGAGTTAGGAGAACATAGGTGATTGCATTGAACCTGATAAGCAGAATCTACAGAGCACCTGATAAACTTTTTCTCTTCCTCCATCAATGAATGTTTCCCAATAAAAGTTTTAACATGACAACACTTTTTCCATTGCCAGCATTTTGATTTACATCAACCTAGTAGAGCCAAAAACTAGTCATAGGTATTGGGCTTCAGATCTTTAATTAATGTAATGTTCCTGAGCTTTGACTGTTTCATTATGAATTTTTTCAGTTGTTCTGTAGGGAAATGACAAGACATAGAAGCCCCTAAAAAGTGTTATTAAAAAGTCCAGAAGCTGTTTCAGAAGAAATAAAAAGGAAGGAAGAAAAAAAAAACATGCAAAGGAAGCCGACACTGATATTTCTAGTTATTATTAACCTTTCTCATATGTAGGTACTATGCAAGCACAGCAAACAGGCCACAAGAGTTTGGATATCCTGGCACACACAACAGTTATTGCATATCAAGGGAAGAGCAGATTGGAAGAGAACAAGAGAGCGAAGAAGGAATTTTTCTGTCAGATTAAATGCAGGCTTAGCTGGAGGGCAGAGGAGGACCTTCTTCCAATAAATCAAGGGCAACTCCATACACAAGACTGCAAAAATTGTACTCTGGCAGATTTCCAGAGAAACTGACCATGCAGCAGAGAGTTAGGTTCCTGGCTCAACAAGAAACATCTTCTTAAGGAAGATGTTCAATAATAGCCCTCTTCCCCTTCTCTCTCAACTTCCTTATTTTAGAAAAGAATGACAAAGAGATCTCTGCACGACACATATAGGATGATGTAAATAGCTTTCCAGAGCCAGTCTTTACATATACGGATTACCACAATGACTATATACAGTAGATGAACTAATAAAATTGCATCAGAGTTGCACCCCTTTTCTGGAATCTTGCCTGATCATGGTGCCATTTATACTAAAAAACTAAAGCAATAAGCAATTGTAGATACATAAGATCTTTCCCCACAAACACACAGATCCAACTTCTCTCAAGGGGTTTAGATTCTTTCTATTGTAAACATAAAATGTCATGAAACATGAAGTCAAACAGGGAGAATGGAAGTCTCTCAGTAATTGGTTCTCCCTAATGAAGTTACTGTGTAATGCTCTCAGGGACACACATTCCATTTTTATTCCTCTATATGTGAATGGTCAAGTTCAGCCTTTGCTAAAGTAAATCATGGTTTGTTTACGCCAAAGGAAGGTGAAAGTTGACTTTTAGGAAAAAAAGTCATTATAAATCAGTGGCAGGCAATCATTTGGCCAATAATCTTATTAAAGCGGATTTTTAGCATAGTGATCTAAAGGAAGAAAAGGTGGCATTCTATCCCCATTGTCAATAAATTCAGAACCCATTCATAAAATGTAGCTGAAATATGAAAACAAGGTAATAGTCTCAAATACATAATTCTCCATGCTACATAAAAATCAGCTGTAAATCAGAGAACAGATACCCATTTTGTCCACTAAGTCTATTGTGTCTTCCCATAGACAGCAACCAACTAGCCAGTGAAATTTCCAGCTACTCAACTCTACACTTGGGCAGCTTCAAACCAGCAAGCTTAGGCATCAGCGCTCACTTCATCCACATACACAAGGGACACTGAAGGGAGAGGTGGTTTAGGTAAACAGAGGGAGACAGTATTTGGAAACAAACGCAGATATTTGAGGGATTCAGAAAGCAAAAAGCAAACTAGGGTTTATAGAAAATTCTTTTTATCAGTTCAAATTGAGAAATAGAGAAAATAATAACATAAATTAAAGCTTTGCACTTCTAGATCTGTAAAAGACAAAATTTTGAAAGACAACCTGTACACCTGAGGGAACATCCTGCCTCAGGAAGTCTACTGGAGTTTTGCCATTAATTTCTCTGTAGACAGGGCTTCTCTCACTCATTTATCGAGGTTTTTGCCAATTATTATTAACTGTGCATTTAAGCAGTTGCTCCAGAGAAAACAGGAATGAATTTCAGAGAAAAAAAAAATTCACTTTTTTTTCTAGTCCTTGATCAAGTGTCAAAGTATAATTTAAAGCAAATAGGAAAATTTATTGCTTTAGTGGTAAATAAATGTAATCGCATAATTCTTTGGTATATCACCTGATCCAAACCAGGAACAGATTTACAGCTTGTGTCATATTATGTTGGGCAAGAGTTACCCATCTTTAAAAATGCAAAGGTCACTGACAAATAAAAACAGGCTGAAAGTATTAATCAACTGATTGTGAATTGGAAAAGTCTCATCCAGCCCCCAAAACACATCAGTATTGCTTGAAAAACTGTACACCATGAGGTACTGCAACAAGGAGTAATAGAATCGTTTTTGTTACATATTTCAGTTTACATTGAGGATGGCAAAACTAATATTAAGGTGAATACTTGGCCTACTCTAATTCCTATTTCTTTGGTCTAAACTGTACCTAATGAAATCTAACTGGTCTAAAGATTTAGCACAGGTATTCCACTAGTATCAGAAAAACACAGTTATTGCACTTCTAGCAATCACATAAAAGCAGAAATTGCTTGAATCTTAATGAAGGTGTAAAAGACTTTTTAATGATAATAATAAAAAACCTAAAGTAAGGCTATGAATTCAAGCCTTGATTAAACACTGTGGCTATGCATTAGGTAAAGATTGAGGCATCAAAACTAAACAGGACCAGTTCACACAACAGCAGTATGGTTTAATGAATCCCTGGTGCCACCAGTTTGACTGTTACCAGGTTTTTGTGTGTTTTTAGGATAAATATTCACACAGGTCTGTTTTTCTAGGTAGACTAGGAAAAGAAAAAAAAGGGCTAGGTTTTGCTGAGCATATCCAATTCATTACACCAATCCACTGATGTTGTATAAATGACGTAATAGACTCAAGTAACATATTAAAATCAGTACAGAAAATGCCTAGCAGCTTCTCTCTTCCCATTCGCACTTTCTGCACTTCCACATGTATGTCAGATTTGCATATTTCTACTTCTGTTCTCTTCCTGCTAATGCCTATTAAAAAATTAAAAGCAATAACTTGCATTTTCAAAACTACCATCTCTGTTTCACAAATTCCCCCTACTGCTATAGGTTCCCTAATTGAAATTCTTCCAAGCCAGAATATTCAGAAATATTTATTAACAAATATTCTAATAAAACAATAGGATCATTTTAAGTAATACTTTTTTCTTTTCCTTTTTCACTAAGCCTCTCTTATTTATAGGCTCAGCTATTCTAAAACCTTCCCTCTTCCCACTCCCCCACATACTAAAGGTTAGTTCCTTATTTTCTCTAACAAGATGCTGTAATATTATTTAATGCCTTTTTTCTTTCTCCCACAATTCTAACAGCTTGTTTTATTGACAGTATCATCTGGCTGCGTATCAGGCTACAGCCTGTTATGATCAGTGTATGTAACGACATTCTTCACGACATCCACTTATAAACAAATTTATGAGGCTTTCGTTAATAATTCAGACTACGAAAACTTTTACAAACATACCTATTGACATCCAAACTCTAGTTTCTACAATAATTTTAACATCTTTATGAGTCCTAGCAGCACAATCAAGAGAACTACAGCATCAAATTATAAAGGCTGTGGCCCTGACACCAGCCACAAACGAAAGCAGGGCACCACTAGACACATTAAATAGCAGAAATTCTAATCTAGTAGTAGGACTGCCTTGATTCTAAGCTGGTACGATTTTGTGCACATGCTATCTAATGCAAAAGGGGCAACTAGCAAGCCAAGCACCACATTCAGACTGCAGTAGAAAGACCTCTGTAGCAGCAACTACTACTAGAAAACACCTCTAACAATGTATCAGTATTTGATACCATGGCTAACTTTTCAGCAAGAGAGCACAAACATCTGAAGACACATTACTTCCAATTCTTTGCTACCATTGCTTTCACTGGTATTAGACAAGTCTACAGCAGATCCCCATTATAAAACACACTTCTTGAATGATGTTCTGAAGTGAGATTGAAGAGGTGACATCCTAGCGTGTCATCAGCAAAATCAAGACAGCGCTGTTTTCACATATACAAGAGCAATTCAAGGAAAGGTGCCTGAAACACATGTGTGTGCATAAACATCTGGAAACTCCACTGCTATCACCCACTACTTATCCAGAGACTGCCAGAAAACATGTGCAACCTACTAACCACCCATGAAAATTCAAGATATTTTGCCCAATCTGAATTTTCAGTTGACTGTCATATTGGCAAACAGAATGAACAAAAACATATTTTCAACACCTCCTAGGAATTCTTCCTAGTGGGAGATAAATAGTACAAGTTTTCACAGAGCATACTTCACATGTGTTCATCACTTGTAGATGCTTTAAGTATTTTATCCATGTTGTACAGACATGTAAAATTTAAAAGCTTTTCAGATTTCTTTGATATTTTTGCTACCTATTTCAGCATGCCTATAGAGACCACAGAACTAGTTTTGAACATATGTGCTTTTTGAAGAGGAACAGAGTTATAGTAAACACTGCTGTTACTTTTGCTGTACTTCTACAAAAGTTATTCTATATCCTGTGGTCATTGAAAGCCTAGCACAAGACAGTATAGCCATGTTAAGTCTCCATAGTAGCTAGTTATAAAATATTCCATTAAAAAGGTATTACTTTCTAAATTTTTCACTATTAATTTAGAAGAGAGGTACAGAAGCATATGCTTTTCAGTGTAAATTATCTCATAAACTTTAATATCCTGGAACTCTGTGCCAACTACACACTTTGTGTCCTGCTTAGGTTGTTTGTTTCATTTTCGGTTTTCTCCCCTCCACAGACCAATAGCAAGTATCCAATATCACCAAGTTAGACCTCGCTGTGAAAAAATGCAGACTGCTAATGTATTTCCTACTGAAAAATGTACCACACACCCCTTCTCTGATGATGTTTCTTATTTTTCAATAGAGAAAAGATTCTTGTCTTGAATGTTACAATAAGCGATCTTAACAGCCGTTTAGAAATAAATTGCCAAAATCCTTTTACAAGTACAAACACTATAATGAACATTCACTGGTGAATATTTATTAATGTCGCCAAAGACAGAGACAGATGAAAGACACAGTATTTCCCTTTGCTTAATAAGTTTACTAGTTCTAATACATTATCATCCTGCTTTGTGGAGGTTTGTTGGGGTTTTCTGAGACAGTTTCCTTTATAGGAGGAGGAGACTTACGTGTTCCATATCTGTGCTTCCTCCAGGTTAACAAATGAACTCAATAACAGGTTGACAGGTTAACTATCTGGCAGAGTGGACACTTCATACCTGTATTCCTTTACAGCTTTTGGATGCTCAGCATCAGTGCAAGCTGACTCAAGTGCACCATAAGGCACAGACCCTAAAAGGATACAGTGCCCACCTTTCTACCTGTGAAACAGTCCAGTGAGGCCACATACAAATAAACAAGGACAGACTACCTAATCAACGTATACCAAGTATCACTATCGCTGCCTTCTAGACCTCCTCTTAGATTTTCAGCAGGTTTTGCCAATATGCAAACATCTTGTCCTTTCGCAATGTCTCCACTGTTGACACCTGCTGTAGGATTGCACAATTGCATGATTACAATAAAAAAACAAACCTGACAACACATGAATGAAAGTTCTATTGTTCTACCTACACACATTGGAATGATATGCGCACAAAAAACTTCAAAGAGACCTATTGTTTTTCAGTGTGAAATAAAGTTTCTGCTTCCCCTCTCCCCTCCCCACATTAGCATCAGTGAGACTTGTTTACAACACAGATACACTAGTTTTGTAAACTCTGAGGTGCCGCACAGAAGAGCAAAATTTTTTCGCAACTAACCATCTACCTGTACTTTCTGCTTATGAAGAGGGGTATTTTGAACCCAGGTAAGTCCACTGTTCTGTGGCTGCAACCAAGCAAAATTTAATCTATTCAAGTCCATTTAAAATTAGAAGATACCTATATTTTTGTTAGTCATGGTGAAAGCCTGACAAGAATAGAGTCTGAAGTGTTCAAAGGATTCTGCAGAATGGAGGGAGAAAGGGGGGCAGTTTGGGAGGTATTTTTGGTCATTTGGGTGGGTAGTGTTGGTGTTTGGGTTTGTTGTTTTTTCTATTCCTGAGCTAACATCAACCTCACTTCTTATATTATAAAAGGGTATTATTAATAGAACTAGCAGTATTATCCAAAACACATTATATAAACATCTCCCCTTACAGACAAAATTGTGTAAACATGTCATTTTTCTCTCTTAACTCAAAAGATATCAGTAAAATAATCACAGCTAGCCACTTGCAAGTTCCTTTTATTAATATATTTGGGGCAATTACCAGGAAAACGTCTATTTCAATCTAGCATCTTTTACAAGATTTGGCTTGATATTACAAAGTCATATAAATACTGAAGTCATAAATAGCCATAAATAAGGGAAAATTGAATAAGAGTCTATTAAACATGCACTTTTATTACTCCCAACACTTCAATGCGCCATATCTAGGCATCCCTATCTGCCTATAACAGCTTGGTTAGGGTGCACACTTACAATGGCTTCTCAGACCATTGCAATGTCATTAAACACCATTACATCCTTATCATTTCCTTATTTTTCAGTTCTGTTCACATAAGACAAGGACCATTAGCCACAGCCAGAATTTATTTCTATAGAGGCAGCAACACACAAAATGTTCCGGCACAAGTCAGCAGAATACTTGCAGAGTGACAAGCAGTTATTTTTCCTCACCCACCACTACAGTCCTATACTAACATTTTTAAGTTATCATCACTTGCTTCTTGATGAAATGCTAACCAATTTCAAAAGAATTCAAACAGAAAATAAAATCTCCCTCTAAAACCATGTCTATCTGTATCATGGGTTTTGTGGCCCTGGTGAAAATAATGGCAATGCTTTAAATTATGGCTGTTCAAGGAATGTGTTATTTAAAGCCACCAAGACAGTTATATTGTCATTTAAGATAAAACAATTGATAATTATTTAATCATACTGGGACTTAGCACTAAAGATATCATACAATAGCTGCATAAACACCTAATCCTTCTTGTACTATATAATGGTACTACTTACTTTTATCTTAAATGTATTTACATGAAAGTGGTAATAGTCATTAGCTGAAGCCTTGTAACATCATGCTCTTAACCACCTTGCAACTTGATGAAGAACCATAAAACATAGACCATGGGCTATTGCTTTCCAAACTTACCCTTCCATGTCTTTTCCTGCAAAGAATACAGTTCAATTTTAAGGATGTATCAAAGGCTGAAACGACTCCTGAAACTAAACTGACATTGATAAAACATAATCTGAATTGAGATGCCCAGGATTTCCTCATGTAAATAGTTGGGCTTCAAACCTCCAACACATTTAGCAAATTTTCCTTACAGCAAGAATAAAATAAATAAATAGATAAAAAGAATCTTGGCAACTGAGCCTGGCACCATGTCATTCATCAGCTGTGTTACAGTGGTTGCATGGCCCCAAACCCTAACAATGCCCTCAATGCAAATGATGCAGGTTTGCCTTGACATACTGAGACAACATAAATCTGGGTGCATGTCCAGTGAATCAATTAGAGCTAAGCCAATGCTAAATATGACTGACTGTACACCATTGTCTTAAAAGGGGCTATTTTATGGGCAATAGCTGCTGATTTTCTACTGATACTTTGCCAAGCAACCAACTTGGCAAACAACTAAATGGTCTTTAATCACAATTTCTGTTAAATTACATTCTTCAGCAAAACATACTCATGATAAACAATAAACTGACAGACACTGGCCTCACAAATTCTAGGTACAGCTACCCAAATGGAGCCATTGCTAAATAAGTAAACTAATCTGAATTAAAAAAAAAAAAAAAAAAAGCCAATAACGATCCTTTTTCCTTGAGTGGAAGCCTGCTGCCACATGTAGACAAAGTGACTTGCAGACAAAGCTTTTCTGGAATGGGTCTCTCTTTTCTTCTAACCACAAATGTCAATAATGAGAATTCACCAGAGTGTGTTTTTATAACAAAGTTGCATAAATTTGTATTATGAAGGAGAACATTCAGTCAAAAATGCCCAACTCATTCTCTTTGCAAGCTTTTAGGTCTTAAGGCTCTATTAAAGGCAACAGTATGAGGATGGATTGGCAGAGATCAAAATAGCAATCCAGCTTCATTATTTTAAGTAAAATAAATACTAAAACAGGATGAAAAAGAGCAGATATTTTGGGCCTGCACCACTACAAGATACTACAAAAGTATTTGCTTAATTTTATAACTATCTTAGTAGAGATCAACAGAATTACGCAAGTACTTAAATCTAAGCATCTACTGACCTGCTCTGCAATTCTAGGTGTTGATAAGCACATTCAAAAGGTCTTCTAAATTTAATTTTTTGTTCCTATGCGAAGTGACACTACTTAGAATGCAGATGTTAAAGTGCAGAAAACCAAATATTTTCACTTCTCCAACTTTAAGAAAATTTACAAGTGAAGTATAAAGTTATCACATAATTTTCACCTGTGAACCAGCAGATACAAGATCTCTGAAGTGTGATTACACACCTGATAAGAAAAGAAGTCCTATTCAAGGAACAGAGAATCTGGCTTTGAGCAGCACCACAGAATATCTATCTCATTTTTTTTACTACTTTTTTTTTAAAGGAAGTCCTGTCATGCAGCTGGACACTTCACTTTGTTTCTCAGTCTACAGTTGCCAGACATCCTTCTGTTCCTCAAATGCTTAAGGCTCTATGAAGTAAAATTGCCAAAACAATAGGTAGAAAAACATGCCTTAAATTTAAATTTTGGTGGCAGTAATGAAACTAAGGCAAGGCATTTCTGGCTGTACTGCTATGAAAGCATGCTTCAGTAAGTTGCTGTATGTTGTTATTAGAGCTCTTTTAATAATTCCCATCAGTAGTGATATAAATGTGGCAAGTTATTTGATTTAAAATTCTATTTCAGGTAATTTATTTTATTTGCTTTTATTGGCTTTTATCTATAACAGTGGCAGACAAAATAGTCAGTTATACGATTTAGACACCTAGCATCTCATTTTCGGACTACATGCTCCAAGAACAGCAAAGAATTACCTGCAAAGTTGACAATTTATATTCAGCAGAGCCACTATGCAACATCTCAATCTGTTGAGATATATCATACAATTACCACTGTAGGCCACTTTAAAATTATCCTACTTTCTTTCATAACTCCATGCGTGGAGGGAGACATGCTGGCTTATTTTTAAGTTCTTGCACCTCCTCGCTCTAAAGCCCTTTGCTGAGTAAAAATATCTGTCAGTCTGCAGATTTCATTGTCATCTACTCTCAACATATTGATTTCTCCAAAGACATAAGTCAATTGATTTTTTATCTTTTAAGCTACCTTATACTTCAACAGAGATGCTAACGTAACAGCAAAATAAGACACTTTCAAGGTACTATTTTATTTAAAACTCTCTACATGGTGTTATTTCCTTTATGCTATCTAAACAGGCTTCTGTCTTTTTCATTAGTCTTAACACATTAGACAAGACCCTTGTTCTGGATGTGTTGCAGTAAAGTCAATGGAAACCAAAAGATTATCTTAGAGAAACAGACCTGAGAACCAGACTTTTAGTAGAGACCAGCTGATTTTTCCTAATATTAATGCAAGAATATTCATAGTCTGTTATATGTTCTCAAAATTTTCTCCCCTTTTGATCTAACACATGCAACCAGCTAGGCAATATCAAGCTCTGTTTATGCACTCTTAGCACACTCAGAATTAAAGACATCAACATACAGTTTTTAAAGTGAAAAAATAGTGTTGTACAAAAGATAACTTCATAAAAATACCATAGACCAATACATTAGTCTATTTCTCTCAAGCAAATGCTGTGAATTTTTGAAGTTTCATGAGCAAACAGTCAGCAGAACTGTAAGGGGAAGTAAGTAGCTGAAAAGACCTTTTCATTTTTAGCTTCCTTTCAGTGTCTGTTAATAAATGCATGGAGTTCAGGAAGTATAAATAGAAGAGAAATTGTATTCTTAAAAATGTGTGTATATATATTCTGAGTAAAATTTGACATCAAAAGTAATCTTGAGAGACCACCACATTGCTAGACCAGCACATGCTCTCATTCACATGAACAAATTTGTGACCCTCTCACCAGAAACACATAAAAGATCAAATTTAATTTTTGGCAGTACCTTCCACAGAAAGACATGTTAATCCATCTCTGGATTATGAATTCAATAAACTGAGTTTTGAAAACACTTTTAAGTGGTATTAGACTTCTCTAAATAAAAGAAATAGCTGATAGAATACAACATGGGCACATGTTTCAGTCATATTCTGTGTTCAAAAGTTGGCTTATTGCTAGTATTTCTAGGAAAATACAGCAGGGCACCAAGGGCCTCAATACTACTTAAAGAGTCAAGTGTTCAAGAGTTGTTAGATTACCAAAAAAAATGTCATTTTAGGTAGCAGCTGAGCATGCAGTCAACAGTCCCTTTCACACAACATAGTAAACCAATGGCAAGCTTACTTTTTGGCTTTGTTATTAACAGATTACTGCAGCGGATGTATTAATGGGAGCACATTCTTCATTAGAACTGGAGAGAAAAGCATAAGAATAAAAAAAAAAAGCAAAGATATGTAATCCACTCCCTAGTATTGAAAAGTTACCTGCTGCAAAACAGATATTCAAAATGTGGTTTCTATACTGACGAAAGATAATAAATTATCAATATAGTTTTACAATTGTGGGTTATTAAGAGATAAATATGTAGAGTACAATTTGGTATCAGCACAACTGTTTATCTTTTCAGTCACAGAAGACTGTTAGGTGGTATTGAATCAAATATGTAATTTACAATTCAGCAGACATCTATGGCAGTCTAAGTCCAGGACAATAGATTGTAGTGCCAAGAATTCACCAACAGCTGCTGACACTTTATCATTTACTGTTTGCATTGATCTGGAATTCACAAAGTCTTAAAGACACTTTTAACTAGTGATTGTAATCTTTGATCTCCAGAAGATTACTATGGCATGTTTAGAAATAAGGTTCATAGGAATCCTTACTCTCTTGACAGAGAAATTAAGATATTATATTACATATTAAAAAAAAAGCTAAAGTTCCAATAAAATAGATTGATCCTCCAAGTAATCACCATCCATATTCAGAAGAGCATGAAAGGCTTTTTTCCCGAAGATGAAAGGAAGTTCCATGAATGCATTTGCAGCCTGCCATACATATTTATTTCAGCATACTGCACCATGAATTTTTCTTTTATAATCTCTACTAAGATCATTTGTCACTCATTTAGGTATCAAGCCTTCTGAAAGTCACAAATCTTTTCTTCTACACTTCTAAGTAGTATTGAAGGTATTAAAAAGAAAAAAAAAAAAAATCTTGAACCAGAAAGTAATGTTTTCCAGTGGCAAGCTTTGTTAGAAGACTGCTCATTTTAAAGGGAAAAATAATATTTATGATACTATGAGAATGTCTCCACTAGCAACATTCATCTGGTCATCACAGCGTTAGTTTGGACACTACAGGATTGCTAGAGACTGGAAAATTGAGTTGTTCACTACACTGCTTCTTAACCCAGACTAGAAAATCACTATATCTGTAAACCAACAGCAAGAAGAAGAACTGGTGCAAACATATGTTATACCTCAGGCAGTTGCCTAGCCCCACATACAGAGGAAATTTACTTTCACAATCAGATCTTTGGGGCTCAGCAAGTCCTGCAGCATTTTTCACTGTAAAACTACTAGAAGAGCTCTATAGCAAAGACCACCTTTCTCCTGTTATAAGAACAAATATACCTCCTTCCCCCAGAGACAAAAGCAAAATCTCCAGGCACAGAGAAGGAAAAAGAAACGAAAGAAACTTCCAAGCCTTTCTTCCTCATATACAATTACCAATAGCACCTGGCAGTCTCCCTTTTTTCAGGAGCACTCATCAGTTTCACTTGAAGGCCATTTGTGTCACACCAGAGCACTAAGTTATTAATTGCTGTGTGAAATGGGTTATTTGCTGGAAACTAGGATGTAGTCTATTTCTTTCTTGCTAAGTTCAGTGTATAAATATGTTCTATCAAAGGCAGGCATTTAAGTTTTGAGACTGAATTCAGCTCATAAGATAATGTTTGAAGAAGTAAAAGAAAGGTGGTTTTCTCATTATTAAAATAAAAGCATTGATAATCATGTAGTGAAAGTTCTCAGGAAGCTCTTTCCCCTACTTATTTCTCTCTGTATCATCAAAGCATACGATCACTGGACAGTATTTAATGTTACTGAGCTGGGATATATCACCTGCTGTCACAAACAGCATTTCTTTCAACACCAGCCTTTTTTTAACATGCCAAAGTACACAAGCTCAGTGCCTCAGTCTCCTTTTAGCATTATTCATTAGACTTAAAAAGAAAAATGCGTATGATAGCCTCCAAGATCTTTCTCCTTTTCACATTTGCTATGTTTTTTCCTTTTTTCCAGGAGTTACAGTATCCAACCATATACTCTTTTTCCTCCACCTGTTGTTATGAAACTTTACATCTTAGTCCCTGAATGCAGCAAAGCTTTAAGCACCCACTTTAGGCAAACAATGGAATCAATGAAGTATTACAGGTTTGCTGACCAATCTACCATAGAAGTAAGTATCCCATAATATGCTCAAGAAAAACAAAAGCTCACCCACAACTGTCATGATTTCATCTGAAAGAAACTGGGAAATATTGTGAGATTTAACCTTGAAGCATATCTATACAGTACATTCAATATTCATTACGATGACGGCCATTGATTTCATAGTAAAGTACCAGGTGTGCTTTTGACAACAATCAACAGAAAAAAATACATAGGTGAACTTTTGCTCAAAGTCCTAAAATTAATATTACTCTGATTTTTAACTATGCAACCCTAACACTCCTGTAAAAGTTTAAGGCAATTGCCTTTTCCCCCTTCTTAGGGCAAGCAAAGCTGCACATTTTAGAGTCAAAGGCCCCACAGCCAGTTGTATGAATCTTTCAAATACACATATTTAGAGACTGTCATTTTAACCACTTCTTCAAGGTTTTCTATAGCCCAGCCAACACAATCCAAGATGGCTGAGCCCTCAATCTTCTAAGGAAATACCATCTCTTGAGTATGAGGGTGGCTTCCTTGTTCGATGCATAAGTATACAGTGCTCAAGAGAACTGATAAGCTCTGAATAGATAATTAAATTGCACACAACATTGAAAATATTAGTACACATGCTTCTGCTAGAGTAAGCAGACATTATGCAACCCATTCCACCACTACCCTTAGGAACATCTCCAAGGAATGTCAGTAAAACAATCCACTCTGAAAACAGTGAATTGACATAGAGAAGTTCAAAGAAAGCTTCATTCATTCTTGCATTTTGTTTTTTCTCACTCTCTACCAGTATTTTATACAATCTTGAAGAGGGTCTCTAGAACCCTATTCAAAGAACTCACTGGACTGAATCCATTACGTGTTGTGCAGGACTTCTTTCACAGAGGTGAAGTCTGAAAATTGAGGCACTCACAGCTAGCTTTACAAAGAGCTCCTGGCAGAGCTACTCCTGCAGACACCCAGGAGCCCTTATAGAAGGGAACTCTAATTAAGGGCCTGAAAACATGGTCAGGTACCTAATCTGAGATCTTCTTTGAAAAGTATCATTCCCCTGAGAGCTTGGTTTGGAAACCTGCTCAGAGACATTTGCTTTAAAGCTGTCCTTAAAAAACACACTTAGCCTCTCTTGCAGTGGAAAAGGGGTCACTATGAAGGATGCTTATCAATCATTCTCTTCCATGAGACACTGCCAACATCACTAACGCTATTAATTTGCACACAGATTTCACAGTCATTATAGAACTTCAAGATTTTTGTTCTTCAGTACAACTAGGAAAGATATTACATTGCCTGAGATCAGTGTAATTACAGAGAACATGGCAGATTTGGTATCCTTTTCTTTCCTGTTAAATCCTTCCATTTGCTTCAAGTTGGATAACCATGATTTGGCAATGTAATATTGGCAAAACACACCTTTACACAGGTCTGGTACAGGTCCTACAATTGGGCTTTTATCAGCTTGCTGAGTTTGTGCACTCCAACAACTACTGCTTCTGTGAGCTATAGCTCCAGTTCTTTACTCACCCAGCCCCGTATTCTTGTGCACAAGCCATCTCTGCCTGTCATCTGTGTAAATGTGGTTTTTCAACACAACTCCCTAACACTGCATGTTCAGACCTGGTCTTCCAGACTCATCAACAAGGACATCCCCTTCTGGTGCTGTACTCTGGGTTATCAATTAATCATTTCAAAGACATATGATAGCTGAATCAAACAGTACATAAACTTTGTAAAGACTTGCAAAAAAATACACTATGCTTTAAATACTGCAGGAGAAAGATACAAGTAAGCAAAGCAATAAAACACCTGCACATATCTCTTATTTAATATATACTGGTAACTAATGTGAAAAATCTAAAAGTAACCATCTCCAGAAGGCTACCTAACTTCCAGTAAAATTAACATGATTTAGGTGCATATGTGATTTTTTGAAGGCAAAATTATTACAAGCATCTAAGTAATTTTTTCAAAGAGGCTTTAAGTCACTTACAAAAACAGGACTTAGGTGCATTATTATTACCGGACCCTATATGTAGTGAAACTTGTAAGAGAAATCAAACCTACAAAAGCAGTTTCGGCATCTGATTCCTACTGACTCAATTGTTGTTCAGAGCCTATACGATTAAGCGCATGAGAACCTAAGTACATTTTAAATACATGCTTTTTGAGAAATTATTAAACAGAAATTTGCCATTTTAGAAGCTTAGAGTTCATTAGAATAAATTATATCTGGGAGCCTTGATGCAACAGGAAATGCTTCAGTTTGTTTCAAGGCAATGCAGACCCACTTTTGGGTGTCACAAAAAGAAGAAAGCAAGACTGTGAAGTATCTCCTTAAACTTCTTACTCTATATGTTTTGTCTGGAGCTTTTGCAGCTCAAGACTGTTATATTGACAGCCTGAATGTGTAAAACATACTTGTTAGACTAATAGCTAAGAAAATTTTAAAAGCTTAAAAACTCGCCTTTGCCATTTTATGAAATTGAAAGCCAGAGCATTATCTGCACTCTGGAAATTGTTTCAGTAATACTTAAGATTACTGGAAATTAATTTGAAAGGTATAAGAATTCTGCATCATTCTAAAAAATATATGAAGATGAAAATTGCTGCAACAGGGTAGCATTTTCATCAGAAAGTTGTATTTAATGGACTCAAGTCTGAAATATTGAAATCATATGAGATATCCTACTTTCATATTATTTTATGGCATCAGAACTAATCACTTCCCTTGACTTGATGAATCTTATAGAATTACTGTCAAGCTATATTTGGCTGAGAGATCTGTTTATATGAAGCTGATTCGTAGTTTTGCAGCTAAGTAAAAAGATAAATCCATCTGCTGTCTTTCATCTCACCTTTTATGAAAGCCTGCAAGATGAAGCCTGTAGCAACTTTTTTTTTAATCTTTATTTGGCTGTTCCATTTTCAAATATCAAATGAGGCTTTTTCAGCACAGCCCACTGAAGCTTCTCTCCACTGATGTTATAAAACATCATTAATTCTTAGCTGTAATACCTATACATGCAAGATGGTCACATATTCAAATGCTCATCAGCTTCCTGCTTTGAACAAAGGGTGTGATGCAAGAAATGTCATGAGCAGGTTTTTAGCATATTGAGTGAGTTAATTTAACTTCATTCCAAAGAGCCTATTTCTTAGGGCCAAAGAAGAAAGGCAGAGATTTCACTTCCTTACACTTAATATTTTGAGTCCATTTAATATTGGGGGGCCTGGCTTCCTCTGTTGACTTACTATTTAAATTCTAGATTGGCAAAGCCTTCAAAAGTTAAGGTTAAGCATATTCCATGGTAAGCAGTATCTGTTGTCTTTTCATACAGCATGAAGACACCTGTGAGAAAACAAAAAGGGGCTCTAATGAGATGCCTAAAGCCATTACCCTCTGCAGCATCTTATAGCTTCTTAAAAATCAGTCTCAGATTAAGGACTAAAATAAAACTAAACCTGAAATGCTCATCTGATTAGAAGACAGTTATCTCTTCCTAGCACAGGAGCAGGCACACTGAAGCTGCTCAGAAGCATAGTAGCCACACATCTCGGCTAACTACTTGGTTGCTCCATCTTCCAAGAGTCCTGCCCACATTTTGTCCTGGGTTCAGCAGTAGCAGTCATTTTTCTCCTCCTCAGTAGCTGGTGCAGTGCTGTGGTTTTGACTTTCGGCCTGGAAACAGCACTGAGAACAGCAATGTTTTTAGTTATGGTTTAGTGATGTTTGGTCTGGCCAAGGACTTTCGGAGCCTCATGCTCTGCCAGGGAGGAGGGGG
>JANRGW010035398.1:0-28408 GCA_024733675.1 Psilopsiagon aymara
CCTGTTTAAGTTTGAACCCGTTACCCCTTGTCCTCTCACTACAGTCCCTAATGAAGAGTCCCTCCCCAGCATCCCTAGAGGCCCCCTTCAGACACTGGAAGGCTGCTCTGAGGTCTCCACGCAGCCTTCTGTTCTCCAGGCTGAACAGCCCCAACTTTCTCAGCCTATCTTGTTTGAATTAAACACCTCCATGGTAGTTACCAGGTAACTTGTTACCAGGTAACAAGTTTGAAATCAGAATGTGCATGCTGTGGTCTTTCCACAAAAAGAGTTTTGAGATATGGGAACAATGGTATTTTGGTTAGTTTCATTTTCTGGAATAGGTGAACTTCCTTTGTTTAAAAAAACAAAAAGAAAAAGAAAGCTGAAACGTATCTACCTCTAAACACGAGAAGGACATCACCTGGCAGCTCATTCTCTTGAATATTGCAGATGTTATAAAGTAAATATATACAAAGAAAAAGGAAGCATCAGACCACCTTTGCTGGAGGTGGTACTGCCAACACTACCTCTAATGTATAATTAGCTTTTGGGGTGTTATTTGTCTGTAAATATTCTTCCTAAGCTGAACCTTATTGTATGATGTGTCAGCCCAGGTTTTAATACATTTTAATGTAAATCAAAATGGAATTCTTGATATAGAAATGTAAAGGTCGCAGACCCATAATGCAAAGTTATGCCAAATGTTATTCAGGATTTAAATTGCTGAGATTCCTTGGCTGATTTTTAAAAGGTTAATATGTCTTCATATGCCTTTTAAAAAACAAAACCCAACACATCGACTTCAATAATTAGCTGCAAAATCCCATTTACATGATGCTTGTTTATAACCTACGTTTTAATCCATCCTTATATTTAATACTTTTTACAGTAGAATAAAAAGGAGATGTCCATTCCTGTAGACCGATCTAACCCAACCCAGAAGTAATTTACTGGGTTCTCCAGTGGGTTTCACAGACTGCCCTGAACGGTGGTGTTTTCACTGCGTTCTCTACCGTACTGCCTCACCTGATCTCACAAGTGCAAAGGGATGACTTGTCTCTACAGCTTAAGTCACGCTGCAGTGACTTCCAGGCTCCAAGAGCTGTGTTGCCAACATTTTGCAGGGCAGTTAGAATGGAGCAGTTTGAACCTACTTGAAGTGAAGGAGAAGTTCAACCAAGGCAAGTGCAAGGTCCTACACCCGGGTCAGAGCAATCCCAGGCACAGCTGGGCAGAGAAGTGATTCAGAGCAGCCTTGGGGATGTTGGTCAAGGAGAAGCTGAACATGAGCCATCTTCAGTGTGAGCTCGAGCCCAGACACCACCCGTGTGCTGGGCTGCATCCAAAGGAGCGTGACCAGCAGGTCAAGGGAGGTGATCCTGCCCCTCTGCTCTGCTCTCATGAGACCTCACTTGGAGCACTATATACAGTTCTGGTGTCCTCAACATAAGAAGGACATGGAGCTGTTGGAGCAAGACCAGAGGAGGCCACGAGGATGATGAAGGGACTGGACCACCTCCCGTATGAAGATAGGGTGAGAAAGTTGGGTCTGTTCAGCCTGGAGAAGAGAAGGCTGCGTGGAGATCTCAGAGCAGCTTCCAGTGTCTGAAGGGGGCCTCTAGGGATGCTGGGGATGAATTCTTCATTAGGGATTGTAGTTGTAGGAGAAGGGGTGATGGATTCAAACTGAAACAGGGGAAGTTCAGGCTAGAGATAAGGCAGAAGTTCTTCCCTTTGGGGGTGGTGAGGCACTAGCTCAGGTTGCCCAGAGAAGCTGTGTCTGCCCCATCCCTGGCAGCGTTCAAGCCCAGGTTTGATGGAGTCTTGGGTGACAAGGTTTAGTGGGAGGTGTCCCTGCACAGGGAGCGTGGCTTGGAACTAGATGGTCCTTTCCAACCCTATCTATTTTATGACTATGATTCTGAATACAAAGCTGAATTTCTGAGCTCCATCAGACTGGGAGCACGTCTGTGACTTGGGGTTTTGGGAATATCCTGTCCTTGTGAGGTAGAAAGGCTCCAGGATCTGCTGCCTGCCAGTCCTGGGAGCTGGCAGTATCTGCGTTTTACAAAGGAGTATGTTGCCCAAGGGAGATCTTACTCCACACAAGCAAGATCTCACATCAGGCAGGGCTGAGGGGCAATGTCACCATTCGCAGAGGTCAGGGGTTTACCCTCATGGAAGGAGCAGCTCTTTCCTCCCAGCAGCAACCACATTCAGCCTGAAGCAAGCCCTGGGGACCCCAGGACTCCCTGGAGCTACCTTAAGTTGCTAATCAGTGAAGAAATACTCTCTTGCTTCAAGGCTCCCATTGGCAGCGAGACCCTGGAGGGGTCTTGTGGCCATGGCAAACAGGTGTAGGCTCCAAAGCCCCCTGGGTACCTAACTCAGTGGGAACACAGAGATACACTTGCTTGCTGAAATTGAATGCTGACCCATCAGGAGAGGCTGCAGCTCCAGATGTCAGCTCCAGAGCGTGCCCACTCCCTGGTGCCTATAGGAGATTGATGGGACTGGCCATTCCCACTGAGGTCCCAGCAGCAGTTTCTGTGGAGTTAAAAATGGCAGTGAGCTCACATTCAAACAAGGAGGTGATACCTTCAAACCTGAAAGGGACATTTAACAATTCATTCTGTTACCTCTTGACAAAGTTGCAAAGTGAATATAAAGTATGGTCTTACAATAAGAAGTGTCAGGCTGTCTTGGCAATAGCTGGTAGTGCCAAACCCACCTCTAACATATCATTGCCTTTGGAGGCTTAATTTGTCTGTCAATATTTCTCCTACATTGAATTTCACAGAGTGTCAGCCCAGGATTTCACATGTTTCACATGCAAAATAAAATTGAATCATGATAAAGTCTGCAGTCTAGCAGTCAGTTCCAAAAACAGCATCTCCAGTTTCTTGAGGAGGTAAAAGTAGTTTCTGCCCTTGGAAACAACTGTTACCTGCTGTTCCTTCCCCTAAGCATGAATTTTGCCATGGCAATGGAGGTTGTGCTCATCTGTCACTTGTTCTACAGGACAGTTTATTTTCTGGAAACTGTATTGTAGAGAGCAAGACCACCAGGTCGAAGGAGGTGATCCTGCCCCTTTACTCTGCTCTCATTAGACCCCACTTGGGGCACTGATGTGCAGTTCTGGTGTCCTCAACATAAGAGGGACATGGATCTGTTGGAGCAAGTCCAGAGGAGGCCATGAGGATGATCAGGGGCTGGAGCACCTCCCATATGGAGACAGGCTGAGAATATTGGGTCTGTTCAGCCTGGAGAAGAGAAGGCTGCATGGAGACCTCAGAGCAGCTTCCAGTGTCTGAAGGGGGCTACAAGGATGCTGGAGAGGGACTCTTCATTGGGGTCTGTAGTGGTAGGACAAGGGGTGATGAATTCAAACTGAAACAGGCGAAGTTCAGGTTGGAGATAAGGAAGCAGCTCTTCCCTGTGAGGGTGCTGAGGCACTGACACAGGGTGCCCAGAGAAGCTGTGGCTTCCCCATCCCTGGCAGTGTTCAAGGCCAGGCTCAACGGGGCTTGGAGCAACCTGCTGTAGTGGAAGGTGTCCCTGCCCATGGCAGGGAGTTGGAACTTGATGAACTTTAAGGCCCCTTCCAACGCAAACCAGTCTGGGATTCCACAATCTGGGCTCATCATGTGCCTCCTTTTTTTCCAGTGAAGCCTGCTCTGCTCTGCTGGATGAATGTAGGCTGTGCCCCTGGATGTATTTCACTGTCTGCCTGTAGTACTTAAGACTTTCAGTGCCATTCTGTGCTTGAGAACAGCTTGCTCTGGTGGTGGTTCTTAGGGGAGGGTAGCAATGGATAGCATGCTGGAATGTAAAAGCTGACCCAGCAGGTCCATCAGCATGAATGATTCTGTTAAGTCTGACTAGAATCCAGCTTGTTCTGTGTTGAAGTTATAAGGTCAACAGAAATAATGCTATTGTAAACCGTAGCCATGAAGTAAGTAAAATCTGACTGGAAAGTGAGCTGTGTGAGCAATGTCACCTTGATACCTCCTTGGATCTGTTCATTTCCTATTCACAGCCCCACATAAAGTAAACCCAGGCTTTCTGAAAACTTCTTTTGACCTTTTACCCAAAAGAAAATCTGGAAATAGTATTAAACATTATCACCAGGGTAAATCAGAGCGTTCTTACGGAAACTATAACCTTTCTTGAGTGACCAAGTTGCTATAGGTTCCCATTTGGGCCCTGCCAGAGGGCACAAGTATCATGGGAAATCCTCAAGATCCATTTTCTTTGTCATTGTCTTCCAGTATGTCAAGAATTCCTTACAAACGCTGAGCGTTGTAAGCAGATGGGCTTTTCTATAATGGGACTTTGCTGAAAAGTCTCAGAAGGGTTTTTCTGATTTAAAACAAATAGATAAATTCCTTATCAAGTGCCATGATCACATATTAAAAATTCTTTAGTGCTGGGCAGGATGAAGTAGAGTTCTCCTGAGCTGCAAAGCAGGCCAAATTTTCAGTGCTTTCACCTTTCAAGGCTTGTATCAGCTGCTCATTTTTGCTGGCATCTGTAGACTGAAGTGTATGTAATTCCTCATGTTTGTTATTCAAGTACGGCAGGATTCCAGGAGGACACATTTTGAATTTTTTGTAATAATGAGTGCTGTCTTCTACCTTTTTTTTTCCGTTACTGTTGCTTTCCATTATGGGAAGCTTTAATTCAGGAAGACAAATAAAGAAATCCAGGTTGGCAGAACATCTGCTTTGACAGTCATAGGATCCCTGACAGATTAGAGTTGGAAGAAACCTTAAAGCTCATCCAGTTTCACTCCCTGCCTTGGGCAGGGACACCTTCCATTAGAGCAGGCTGCTCCAAGCCCTGTCCAACCTGGCCTTCTTTGCCTATTTGTTGTTGTAAAGCTTGTCTCTTCTCTGCCTTGCAACTTGCAAGTTTCACCATAGCATTTGATCTTGGATTATCAAATGTTTTGCATGGGAAAGTTTTATAAAACTGGCTTCTCCTAATGCTGCTAGCATATTTTTGGATAGTTTTGTGTGGTTGAAATGATCCAACATTATTAACCTAACTGAGTGAACTTGCCTATCTACAGGAGTTCTTTGGCAGCAATTAAAATTCAAATGGCTTGGACGGTATGAAAGTGCTAACTTCTTTACAGATTATGGCCAGCCTTTTTTCTTCAGTGTTTGCTCTTATTCTTGCTTTGAATCATCCATTAAAATTACACCCAAATATCTTTTGGATATTAAAAATATTAGTAAGACTTGGTAACTACAAGGATGTCAGTTTGCAGTCTGTAAACTGAAAGTCAGAGTCTTTGTGCATTGTAGTAACTCCCCCCCAAGCATTTATTTATTTATTCATGTACTTTTTGTGCAAATACGCATCATGACATGATCTTTACCAGGAAAAGGATCATTGGGAGCATTTCTTTATGCCAGTATTCAAAAGAGATGCTGAGCTAAAAGCATTTCCACTGGAGAAATAGCTGAGGCCCAAAATCAAATGCATATGTCAGAATATCCTTCCTTGACTTGCTTTGACATTGAGCATAAACTCTTCAAGTGAGTGTTAGCACAAAGTACTAAACTTCTGGAAAGCAAAATCTGCATGTAAGTATTTCTGTATTTTTTTAATGTTATTTTTGGCTGATAGATGGCATACTCCTATTCTTTCTGATCACAGAATGCACAAGAGGTGATGGGCCACATGCTGTAGGGACCACTATCTGACAGTTGTTCTGCAGACATGAACCAGCGTTCTTAAATTTCCCACATGAAACACAGCTCCAAGACTTGGCTTTCTTTTATTAAGTAATGACTTCTGCAAAGAGCAAGACCCGCATTATCTCTATCTGAGGCCAAGCTGTGCTGTTCCCATGTCTTCTGTCAACTTTTATCCCAGCAAGATTTCCCTGTTCTTCTGAGCAGAGTGGCCCAGGTGTTAATCTGATACCTTGACAGTTGTTTGTATCACCTGGACTTGGAGTCTGAAACTACTACAAATGCTGCATGTGTGCTGGGATCATTTATAGAATAATGTGCTATTCAGTATGAGTAATAGTGTTGGAATTTGGAATCTTCTTGGGAGCAAAAGCCTGTCTTTTACTTTCTCTTTTTTTGTTAGAAAAAAGGGCATTATCGGAGATGCTTGAAGGACTGAAGCCCAAGGTTTTAATGTGCTTAAGGACTTTTATAGAAATGTTTTAAATAATTAAATGCCATTTATTTTAATGCATCTCTAATGGTGTTTTGTCATTCAGAAGTTGTCTATTCACTGGGTTTTGCACAAAGATGATATATTCATAAGAGCAATTTTGCATTTCATCAGAAGTTCATTTGACTTTGTAGATGGAAGTTTTCCCAGGCTGATCTGTAAGCAAACATCTTGAGACTCTATAGGCAGAGTAAATATTTAGAAAATAATGCTGTATGTTGCAGAAGCGATGAATTGAGAATTAAGTGATATTCCTTTTGTTTTGAGAGGTGATGTTAAACTTGTTTGAGTGCCTGGGAGTTCATGAGTGCAACTATTAGAATTTACATCAAGTGTATGCAGTCACACGGGTTTGTGTGTTACTCCTGTGTTGAGTTTAAAAAGAGTAAAGAACATAGTACACGAAATAAAAGTGGGCCTTATTTCAATGTATGACAGCTATTTCCACAGTAGTAACATTACATGATTCTTGACAGGTGAGCCCCCAGTCCCAAACGTGGTCCATCACTTCATGGATATAAATCAGATGTTAGAAATGCCCGCTTATTGTATCCTTGAGACATTTATAAGCAACAATGACATGAGATGTAAAAGCTGGTAATACTATTAATTCAAACACTCTTGATATATCTGATATTGCTGTGGTTTTGAAGAGTGAAGGCAAATTATGTGTAAGTACAGTACAGTAGGTACACTTTTGAACTTCTGTATGTTCCTCTTGCTGAAAGAATGTCTCTAGATAACTACTGAAAGGCACATATTCTTCCTATCTTCCTCCTCCCCATGTGATGACATATATTTGGAATACAACACTAACTTTCATGTTGTGACTGGCTATGTCCTTCCAGAAATCTAAGCAACAACAAGATCAAGGAGATCCGAGAAGGCACGTTTGATGGAGCGTCAGGAGTGCAGGAGCTGATTCTGACAGAGAATCAACTGGAATCAGTGCATGGACGGATGTTTCGAGGCCTGTCAGGGCTAAAGACATTGTAAGTGCAAGGGCCTGGCTTTCTCTGTCCCTCTAAGTTGAGTGGGAGTGCTCAAGTTCAGCAGTGCCTGCTAAAATATCTGTCTCTAGACAACAAGCTCCAAGGCAGGGTCTTGCATCACTGTCATGAAGTCTTCAATATATTTGTAGCCCTGGGTAGCTTTGAGATTTATCTGCTATTTGTGTAAAAAAAGCAGATTTTCAAAAATTTCAGGAGTAACATGATAGTGAAATCATGGTCAAATGGGGTACCTTTAATCATTTAAAACTCCTATTATTTTGTGGTTTCCTATGGAAACAGGGCATGTAGGAACACATTTGTTATCTCTTAATCCATCCTTATGCTCAGCCTCCACCCAAATTGGAAGTGTTGGTCTGCTTAAACCAAACCCCAGAGTATGCTAGGAGCCTAAAAGATTTTTAATGTCCTACAAACTCTCAAGAAATCAGTAGGTGAAAGAAAGAGACAAGTTGTTACTGCCACCAAAATGGGTAGAGCTAAACAAATCTAGAGCAGGCACGACCAAACTGTTACATGTCCTGCTGACAGAAGGTGGCTGGCCACTGGCTCTGCACCAAGTGTGTAGCCCATGAGCACAGGTATGGCTTTGAACTAGCAACAGCATGCTCTTTCTTGCCCCCATTAAGTACCATGAAAATGGTGTGGGTGGTTATCTTTGGGGAGAGTGTGAAGGAGACACAGAGCTCAGATGCATTAGGAGTCAGTTTGGTATTACTTTTCTGCTTAGACAACTGCTCTGATTTATTTCTGAGAACTAACACATGTAGACTCATAGTTCCTAACACTAATTTATCTTCATGTTAGAAGTTATTATTGGAAGAGGAATCATAAACAAGATTTCAAGATGATGTTTAATCCACACCATCCACCATCCTGAGAAGCAGCCAGAGGCTAGGCTTCTGGTGACAGCAGAGATTTGTGCCAGACAGTATCTATGCTGTGTACATAAAAAATACATCTTTTGCATAGTCTTCCCTGCTGTGGGAAGAAAGCACCTGAGTAGGTGGTGGATGCTGTCAGTAAACAGACTCTAGGAATCAAATGCAATTTAAAATCTGTGATTTCTTCATTAGCAACAAATACTTATGTTACAGAATATAGTGGAATGATTACTTCAGTCCCTACTCAAGTGTAAAAATAAAGTTTCCCTTCAAGGACTTTGGCCTGTAATGATGAATAGGGAACTTTTCTTTTACTGTTCCTTTAACATTTTTTTCTGTAGTTACAGCCATCTGTTCTTTAATTTAACGTATGCACTTTAGTGAGGGATTTGAAAATAGCGCCCATGGATACTAAATTAGTTTTTATAGTGTAAAGCAGCCTGTGGCAGTGCTCCTAAGCAAAATTCAGCATTTTTTAATAAAAAGATGCTTAACATTCAAGCTATCCTGCTGACCTGACCTGCATTTTCCCCCAGCCCATAAAGCAGTGTAAATATACACAGCACGATATGAGGATCTGTAAGTATAAGTTTTCCTTCAGGAAGGGCACACAGTGCACCGTGAACTATGATTTGGAACCAAAGATTTTGGCTTGAGGAACATATATTTCTATGCATTAATTGAACTTTCTTTGAATATTAAGATTGTGGTCTTTTCTAAAGAGGTCCTACTGGGCAGGGTCATGATCCAGTTTTTGAAAGACTGTTTCCTGACATGAAATAAAGCACTGTGCAAGACTGGCATCCAAATTCAGTCATCTCATCTTGCAGTACTATTGTCTGATACTTTACATACAGAATTGAGATGTTTCCTGCTGTTGCTAAGGTCTTACTTATCCTATTTACTACCCTGTTCATTTTAGAGCTTGTGGTCTTGACCTGGCTTTCAGGCAGCTTAGTATTCCACAGGTAAGGTGTGTGGGTCTGAGCCCTGCAATGCTTTTCTGGCACAGTTTCACCCCAATTGCAAGACCAGAACTGTTGAGACCGTGGAGCCTGTGATGTTATATGTACCTAGAGAACAGTAAATCAAAAGTAGTGTTATGTTCAGGACTTCAACACTGAGTATTTGTGATTACACTGTGGATTTCTTCCCAGCCGTATCTAATCTCTCTTTGGTATTTTTCAAGTATCTATTGATGTAGCATCTGAGTACCCATCTGGTGGATACCAATCTGAGATTTAAATCCAGACTCCTAAAGGGGCCTGAATTTTTGTTGCTCGCTGCATGAATTTCATACCAAGGCATTAACCAGGATCAATTCACTGGAACAGCAGCATGAGCTGCATATATTTTGTGGATTTTTGGTAGTATGCTTTAATTACTGGGTAATTTTTCACCTAAGTAGGAATATCACACCAGTTTAATGATGTTTACAGCCCCAGATGTTGACTGGCATGCAGTGTAACAAATATACGTGAGCCTTTTTTGTTATGAGTGAAACAAGATACTGCAGCCTTTCAGATTAATTGAGCTGTATCGTTGAGTTCATTGTTACCATAACAACTCAGAGAGATGTATCATCCAAAACAGCACTGATTCATCTGGTACAAACACTGAGCAAAGACCATTTTATAGGATGGTACTGCTTTCTGTCTTGTCAGTTAATGAGTATAATGACATTTCAAAGCTTGTGTTAGGACTGTAATTCTTTCCTAAACTATTCATTTATTTCTGCTGAGGATGCTGTTTCCTTCCATACTTAGGCAGTGTAGATTACAAAAAACATCCATGACAGGAGTAGACAGGGTACAGCCAGTATTGTTATTGTCACACATTTCTGGCAGTCTTTCTCAACTGATCTCTGAAACACCCTTCACTTACTCTCAGATATTTACTATGAAGACTTTGGTGTTTATTTCAAGGTTGCCACTAGTCGGAATTTTAATTGCATCCTAGTTCAATGAGTGGATCATCAGCCTCTAATGTTGTGTGGAAGAAAGGCATTTTAAATTCATGAGACAATGTTTACATGAATGTAGCCCTCCTATAGCTGTGTTGTTCTTCAGCAGTCGATAAAAATAGAGCACAGTGCTTGCCAAAGCATCCTTTGATGATCTAGATAAAGGATCTCCTATCCTGAAATCATACACCACCATCCTCGCCATCCCATCACCCCCCATAGTTCCTAATTCCCTGTTTTAATCCTTGCAGGATGCTGAGGAGCAACTCTATCAGCTGTATAAACAATGAAACCTTTGCTGGACTGAGCTCAGTGAGGCTTCTTTCTCTGTATGACAACCACATCAGCACTATCACCCCCGGAGCCTTCAGCACATTAGTGTCTTTGTCTACAATGTAAGTTATCTTTTTATGGTATGACCATGGCATGATGCTGTTATTCTGTGCTTTTGCAAAATCAGGCTGCTTACTGTTCATATACAGAAAGCCTCATTTAGGGAAAGAAAACCCCATCCCACTGCAATTGTGTGTTTGGAGGATTCAAGGTGGGATATAGGAAAACAGTTGAAAAACATAGGAATTGCTTCAGCTGGAGTGGCTGAAAACACTTGGCGGCTGCCAGGCTGGGGCAGGGTGACTCTTGTGCTGTGTTGTAATCTATTCAATGCACAGCAGAAGTTCATGTAAAAGATGTCCTGCAGCTTCAGAAGAGCATAGCTTATCATTCACTTTAGCTCCCTGAAGCTGCTTTAGTTTCAGTAGTCTAATTCTGTAAGAGCAGCTTTCTTGGATTTCAATTAAATTAGTTAACTATCAGTAGAAACCTACCAGCTAATGCTTAGATTTTTAAAAGAGCTTAAGAGGACAAAATACTCAAGTCCTGCTGAATGTGAACATGAAAATCCCATCCTAAGCTGTTCTGATAAGTCTCCATCCTTCTTTAAAGTACTCCCCTTGCTTCTTAAATATGTTTACATGCTTTCTGTAGTGTGTCCATTTTAATAAAGTTCAGACTATAAATATGGAACGAAAGTCTGCCCTTTTTTTCCAGCTGTGAATGGGGCCCCTGATGTTGCTGTTAACGGAAGTTTTCTGCCCTGAAAATACATCCTAATTGTCCAGTCAAAATAAACTATTGGTGCTACTGTATTTCAGATTTTGAAAGCATTCCCCGTCATGTTTTGGTAGAAAAAAAGTAGTGTTATATCTCAGCTATTTTGTTGCTCATACTTTCATTCTGTTGTTACAACTTTTCACCAGCAAATCAGCTCTCATTTTGGCATTAGCTCCATGCAGCATAAAGAACTTCTCTTCCATTTACTTCCTGTAGTCCCAAAAGCCTCCTTGAAATTGATGGCCAAAGAGAGAGTCACAACCAGATTCATTTCATTGACTGTTTTCAAGCCAGTGTTCAAAGCGAGTGCTACTTGCTGAAAGCTTGTTCTCCCTGTGCTGCAAGCAGTGCCTGCCTGCAGCTCCTGTACTTGCATCCTTAATAGCTGTGACTCTGAATCAGTCTATAAAGTCCCTACTTTGTTTGCATAGAAGCATGTTTGTCATATTTTGTTAGAAGATAGCCCACTTTCTTGTGAGTAAAGATTATTACTATTTCTAACAACAGCAATTAAAGCTGCTGTTAATTAGAATACCTTGCTTTGTCAATGATTTCTAATCTTGCTGGTCATGGCAGGCTCTTAGCCATGTCTTGACGAAAAAGTTTGTTCTTCGACACATTTTCACCCTGTGCTTGATCTACAGGTAGGAGAAGGGATGCTTTTCACTTCTATAGGCATTGGTTTAAGGCCATAGTGCTATTTCACATATAAATTCAAAATTCAAATGTGTTCATTTCCTAGCAGTTCTCCACTGTAGGTGGGTGTATTAGATGACAACACCACTGAAGATAGATAGTATGACTGCTTTTCCTGTTCAACCCACACTTTGGGAGTTAATCGGGTATTGTAATGACTTATTTTTGCATCTATTAATGTGAGCCAGAAATTCATACAAAGTTTAACATTTCCATTTTTATCTTGGCATATTTACAGCACTAAAAACTGTTGCTCTTTTTGTTGTTGCTCTTTGTGAGTCAGCCTCATTCATATTATCAGTACACAAACAACTCTGGAAACAATGCCCTGACGATTAGTCATTAATAGAGGAAGAACATGTATTTTGTAAGTTATTGGTAAAAAAAAGTAGGAAGCTATTATTTGTTACTGGTCAAACTAGCTGCTATAGCATTCTAATTTGAAGTCTGCCTGCAGTTCTGCATACAGAGAGTTCAGTCATATCTTTTGGTCTTTACACACTCAAGTGGGCCTTTTTGTGAGCACAACTGGTTTTCCGTGAATTATTATTCTGGTAGCTGCATGGAGCCAGAATGAGAGCTGGTTCATCAGCAAGACATGAAACTGTTCTAGAATAAATGTAACGTAAATTCCAGGATACATTTTCAACCTAATTTCAACAGTATGCAAATGGGTTTCAGTATGTTTGTCTTAATAGGTAACTAGAACCTATTGAAATCATTACTATTCTATGGTTCCTTTGCAGTTTTTAAGAGACACTTGAAGTTGGATATGCATATTTCATTCCTCAGGACTTGTATTCCCCCATAATTTTAGAAATATGTCTATGTCCTTGAGTAAACACTTGTGAATTTAATGTTAATACAACATTTTTGCTAAAAGCTAGATTGCTTTGCTTCTGTTTGAGTGGTTAAATCAGTGCCTTACATGTAGAAACTCTGATTAGTAATGATGAGTTTTTATAACAATTTGTCTGCCCAACATTGCTCTGTATGACCTGAGAACTCCACTTGAATAGCCAGATTCCAAAATCAAGCTTTCGCAAGGAATTGGCTTTTCAGTTGCTTTTCAAGAGGGAATCTCTTGTCCCAGGTGATCCTTTATAGAGAGCCTTGATCTTACATTTTTCCCCAAAGTTGCATCACAGTCTTGCCATGGGAAGTATACAGGGACATGTTTAAACTTCATACTACATTAAAGCAACAAATCACTCTGCAGTTGGACAAAGAACAAAAGCTAGGTGTTGCTGAACTGTGCAAAGCTACACCAGGAGGATGTGTGTAATGCGTGACAAAAGAAATTTATCCTTATTTACCCAGTTTCTTGGATTTCAAAACAGGAGATTTGTTTCTCTGTTTATTAATTTTATTTGTAAAACCTGATTTCTTAGTTCCTCAGAAAAACATAATCCAAATTCAGATCCAAGGATTTAATAAATTTTAGTTCATGTGTTAACCTTTTTGCCAAGAAGAAAGTGAGGGTTTGTGGGTCATTACTGAGAGCCTCTCCTCTGTAGAAAGGGTCATTACTGTTCAGATGGGAGCATTTTCTGATTTACCATTTGAATGCCTTTGAGAGTTTTTGCTGTGTCCCAGCAAGTTGCTTTCTAGATGTGCAAAATGTTCTTTACATTCAGGGCTGCTGGTTTTCCACAAACACCTGCTGCTTGTTTCCAGTTGTGGATTAGTTCATTCTAACGGTTTTGTGTGAGTATGATCTCACTCACTTCCATCAGTGGAACAAGTGGCCTTTGGAGCATTGGTTCACTTAGCGTTGGAGGTTTAAACACTTGGTTTAAACACTATGCTCATGCCAGGGTGTGTCAGTATGGAAAATATACAAGGCATCCTGCATGTGTTCTAGTTATGGATTAAAGAAAATGGAAAACAATTCAGAAGGAAAGTAATTAGAATTAGAGTAATCCTTTCAGGACTTTTCTGCACATTCTGCCTGAAAGCTCCAGTGAAACAAGTTTATTTCTCACCTTTATACTGCAGGTTAGCCTTACTTTCAAACCCTGGTC
Source organism: Psilopsiagon aymara (assembly GCA_024733675.1). Taxonomy (NCBI): domain Eukaryota; kingdom Metazoa; phylum Chordata; class Aves; order Psittaciformes; family Psittacidae; genus Psilopsiagon; species Psilopsiagon aymara. The sequence continues at coordinate 13,871 of JANRGW010035398.1, forward strand.
AGCATGAAGGAGGTTGAGTAATTTTCATTATGGAACATTATGCTGAGTTTTCTTCTGCCCCCAGTTCTCCCCCTACACACAATGTACAACAGCCTGTGCTTGATCCACATGTAATCACACACCCACAGCTTCAGGCTAGTACAGTGTTTGAAGTACGCTCCTTCACAATGCAGAAAGCAGCTGTAAATCATGTTGTGGGTATGTGCCGCTGGCCTAGAACCTATACAATTTAAGACCTGCTTTGGGTTTGTTTTCTTGCTGCCACACCTCAACTGTGCCATATGTTTTTTTCTTCTGCAGTATTGTTTTCTGAAGGAGTTGGTTGTCTGAAAACCTACATGTTGAGGTTTGTAAAAGTATGTTGCAAGTGAAGACTTACAAGGTCTTTGGCTACTCCACCTGCATTTGAAGTGGAGCCTTTTCTTTAAGGCCTTAGCTTTTTTTTTTTGTCTTTAAGATATGATGTGCTTTAGAGAAATTCCATTATCATCTTTTGTCTGTATTACCAAAATACAACTCTTGGATGTATTCAGATATGATATGAGAATGCCATTGGTGTTAGTTCAGATACTTCATTTACCATACATGGGGCTCTCTCAGCTCATTTTAATTTGATGAGGCAGCCTTAGACTGAGGCTATTGATTCTCCCTGTCTGTATACATTACATAGTGTCATGGTTTAGCCTTCTGGATTTTTTAGAAGGAATATCAGCCTCTTTCCTTCATCCAAAGTTTAGTCACAAAGCCCCTTACACACAGGTTATGGATAGGCATTTCAGTACAGGACTCCAGGAAAGCGTTTTTCCCAGACACTCCGCGCTACTCCTAGTTAGCTTGGAAAGGTGAATGCTTAAAATATCTCTCACACTCATTGAAAGGATCACAGCCTATTAAGAAATAGACTGAATAGTATCTTTTCTATGCTATGTATGATACAAGTGCTGTACTGAGAAACTTGCTGTACATCTACTTTTTCATGGCTTTAAACAGAGTGGATGGGGCTTTCCTTTTTTAAATGCTGCTAACCCAAGCTGAGTTAAGAATCCATTCCTCTCACAGAGGATGTCAAGTGGTTGCTTTGGGTACTGCACAGCACAGCACAGCACAGTTGTGAGGCTGCAACTGGAGTAGATTGCAGTAGAGCAGATTCTTGTCACTCCACTGACCTTAGAAAGCTTCGTAAGAAGTGGTCTAAGATGGCAGTGCTGCTTTTTAGATGTATATTTGTGCATACAGGTTGCTATCCTTACTATTTCGATAGGAAACCCAAATTCAGGTTGCCAGTGGCTCCCACTGGCAATGGTTTGTATGGGCTGTAATACAGGTGAGTGGGAAGCAGAGCACACCGGGGCAAGGACCAATGGGCATTACCCCAAGTATTCCTGTTGAAAATCATGAATTTGTGGGTGCAATGTGTGAGGTGAGTTTAGTCTTGGATGTGAGTGGCAGCTTGCATTGAAATCCACTGTAAATACAGCCCTGATAGTGGTGTCAATAGCTCTAAATAATAGTTGTAGCAGTGTGTACTTTGGTTTATAAACATATATATGCATATATTTTAATTACAACCCTGGTCCTAATCTGAAGCCTGCATAGAACTTCCCTGATCTGTAGAAAAGAGGAGGATCTCAGAGAAACAGGTGGCAGGAAAGAGCCTAGATTTGGAACCCACTATCTTTCTGTAGTTATTTCTGTATTTCTGTATGTTTATGTTTGATGCAATTATGTTTTGTTCCATTTCAGTAATTTGCTGGCTAACTCCTTTAATTGTAATTGCCATTTGGCCTGGCTGGGAAAATGGTTGAGGAAGAAGAGAATTGTCAGCGGAAATCCACGCTGCTTGAAACCCTTTTTCTTAAAGGATATTCCAATCCAAGACGTAGATGTCCAGGACTTCACCTGTGATGGTAAGAAAAGCCAATTTTTGGCAATTATGATAATGTTGCCACTCCTGTGAGCACTGATGAGGAAGAGAGCCATCTAGAGCTGAAGAGATCATTGTTCCCAATCAGGAGTTCATTTTTTCTTCTTGATTTCCAGTTTCTGGATTTCTACTATCTACACCTAAATAGAAGAATAAATTTATTCTAGACAAATGCTCTCCTTTATGTAATCCTGGTATGATCCTGGCACTTCCTCCCACTTCCTTACTCATACACTTAATTAACACTGTGAAGCCTGTGGAAACAATGCTTGCTTGGAAAGTCTTTTAGTTTTGGATATTCTTCAGTTTCACCAATAACAGATATGAATACAGGAAAATAAAAATGTCCTGGGTTCAGCTGTAGTAGTCATTTTAACCCTTCTCAGTAGCTGGTGCAGTGCTGTGTTTTCAACTTTAGACTGGGAACAGCACTGATAACACCGATGTTTTTAGTTGTTGCTAAGTAGTGATTACTCCTATCAAGCACTTTTCAGTTTCATGCTCTGCCACTGAAGAGGGGCACAGGAAGCTGGAAGGAAGCCGAGACAGGACACCTGACCCAAACTGACCAAATTGGTATTCCATACCGCAGCACGTCATGCCCACTATATAAACTGGGAGCAGTTACCCAGAAGGGCTAGGTCACTGCTTGGGTCAGGCTGGGTATCAGTTGGTGGGTGGTGAGGGGCTGTATTCTCTTCCCTTGTTATTTCCCTTATCATTATTATTATTGGTGGCAGCAGCAGTGGTTTGTGTTACACCTCAGTTACAGGACTGTCCTTATCTCAACCCATGGGAGTTACATTCTTTGGATTCTCCACCACATCCCTCTGGGAGCTGGGGGGTAAAGAAAGGGGGAAGTGAGCGAGCAGCTGCATGGTTCTGAGTTACAGCTGGGCTTAAACCATGATAGTATTTGAAAGGTCTCAGTGATGCTTTGCTGAATCCATATAGGTTTTTAAAAAAAAGAAAACAACTGCTGTTTCTTTCATTCTCCAGGTAGTTCTTTGTCTTCTGATCAAGCAGGTTTTAAAGAGAATAATAAGAAGAAAAACAGATTGCTAGCTGCATGACTAACTTGACTTGTAGTCTGTGAGTGCCTGTTTAGACCAGATATGGTGAGTTGCAGTTAGTCATAGCTCTACAGAGACCATGAGGGTGATAGAAGTTTCCTACTTAGAGTGGAAATGAATTCCTGCCCCAGTTGTACAGTCTGGCAGCAGGCCCTGGAGCTTGGGCTCAGAGCTCAAAGGACTCCAGTTTAGTCAGTACAGAATTATTTTCTCTTAGTTTGGGTGAAATAAAGAAATCAATCTTAGCCCGCAGAACAATATTCCACACTTGAGAGCTTTCTCTATCATGGAGCCACTCAGACAGCTGTGGTGAATGGAAGGATGATGGCAGGGTGTAACACACAGAGCTTAGGGGAAAATTGAATTTGCTGAAGAAACATGCTCTTTCTGCAGGTTTGTGAAAGGCTTTGAATTTAGTTTCCAGTCACTAAGCTCTGCTGGAGAGAAAAAGAGAAAAAAAAAGTCTTCCCTGCTCTTCTGTAGGGTGGTTGTGCTCCTCCAGCCCTCTGAATACGAACAATTCCCTACCCACACATTGGTGCGTAATTTCATTATCTTGCATCAGGACTTCCAGTCTTATTCTTTCATCTTAGCTCTCATGGGCACTTCCAGCAGAGCAAAGAAGGAAACGGATCCATCTCAGTTAGTTCTTGGAGCAGTTAAAACAAAGTTAAAGCAAGCTGGTTGTGTGCTCATGGATTGCAGCTCTGTGTCTCCATGTGTATCAGCTCAGGCTGCCTGTACTCACCAGCAGTTGTGTGGCTCCTCTCACTGCCATTTAGAGAATGTGCCACTAAGTGATTCCTTTCATATACATCATGACACTGTAGCATGCATTTGCCTTATGCTTTGCAAAGCCTGTTTCTTTTAGGGAGAATGAATGCTTTAATGTCCTTAACTTCAAAGAGTTGGTTTCTTCTGCAGAAAGCCCATTGTTCTTCTGTTACAGGATTTAATCTGCTGTTTATGGACCTTTGAAATCACTTTTGGAGAAAGTAGATATTTTTATGTGTGCACAGATGGATCACCAGCAGTTGGAAGTATGCTGCTCAGTTTGTTCTTTGCCTGGTTATCCTTGTCAAAAACAATGAGGTTTTACAATTCAGATGATACATGAAGTGCCAGGCTGACTTTAAAAAGCGAAAAATAAACAGCTAAAAAGCTGAATTTAACAAAGATCCTCCTAAAGCAGAGTAGATAGCCCATACCTTCTGTCTAGATGAATTTAAGGGCCATGTTCTGGTCAAGTTCTGCATTTCAGCTAGTACATTGGGCTGGGGGAGGATTTGGGATTCACATAACTAATTTTACTGTAATTTGCAAAACTGGAGAGAAGTAGATATTTCTGAGAAAAAAATATTTACTGGAAAATCTATTTATTTGGGTTTTGAACCATTGTTCATGTTATCTGAAGAACCTATATGAAGGCATCTTGATCCAAAGCATAGGATCTGCTTTATTGTGAAGATTACCCAGGATTCAGAGGTGTTCCTCCTTGGTCCTTGTAAGCAATTCTCTTCAAGGCGCATGACTTTGGGCTGTAAAGCTGCCTCCCTAATGCTCTGTTTCTCTCTCGCTGCAGGTAATGAAGAAAGCAGCTGCTTGCTTTCACCTCCCTGCCCTTCCCAGTGTACCTGTGTGGATTCGGTGGTACGCTGCAGCAACAAAGGGCTGCGGATATTGCCCAAAGGAATTCCCAAAGACGTGACTGAGCTGTAAGTTACCTTTTCCATAGCTTCGTTCATGAGAAGTTAATGAAATTACATCATAGTGAGGCTTTGTAGGTCCTTGGGGGTTTTGCCTTTGACTTCAGTGACTGGTGTTTTGTGCTTTGGTGCTTTCCTTATGTTTCCACTGTTATTTTATACTTGTCCCTTGACTGACTACATTGCTGTGTAATGGGAACAGAGTTTATCTATCCTTGTACCTATTAATTCTGTGTGTAGGGAACAAATGCATATATTAATATCAAATAATGCTGTAGTGCTGAGAAACCTAAGCTTGCAACAGGCAGTTTGAAAGAATGATGAAAGTATGTTCCTGATTTACCCAGCTGTGAGCTAATTATCCTCAGAGGGGATTAAAAAAGGGGGAAAAGAAAGCCAGTGGTGGAAACAAACAATGAATTCTTTCCTCCAAACCTCATGAAATGGCTAAAATAACAGATAATTACATTAAATTGTAAAGTAAATTCATCCTAGTTGAGAATCGTCTTTCTAGTCTTTTCATCTACCCCTTGCTATGACTTTATACTCGATTTTGGTTTTTTCCATGGAAAGAAAACACACTGGTGGAACTGCTTGGCTTAACAGTTGGCAATAGAAACACTGAGCTTTTCCCCTTCAGGTCCTTATTTAAATGTATCCCAGGTGAGTCGTTACTGAAACTTGTTACGATCTCATCAACATTACTACGTGAAAGTACTTGGTTGAGTTAGTTGCTATGTTCAGTGAATTTTGTCATGAATTATAATCTGATTCTGCCTTTTTTTAGTGTCTAGTATTATTTTTACTCTTTAGTAACAGGGCAGCTGATGAATAAAGTAAACATCATTTTAATGGTGGGAGAATGGGGTTTGCTCTGGTTTTAGTGATGTTGTAGTCAAATACATGAATTCATTGGTGACTGAGGAGCATATGTCCTTGAGACACTGTTGACAAGGGCATGGTTAACAGTGGTTTGAATTTAAAGTTAAGTCCTGGCCTGCATTCCCTCATATATTGCCATCCGTGATAAAAGCCTGCAAGGTGGTTTCTGCTCTGTTCTTGTTCAGGTTTCATTGCATTCAAATATGACTTGCCAACAATATGATCTCACAGATGTTACTTTGATTTCCACTGCCACATTGAGAAGATTTTCTATTTCAATTTTGCATATTGAGTTTTACTGATACTATCTGATACACTGGTGACATAGCTTTCACAAAAAGAGTGAAATTAATCTCACATTCTTGAAAACTGCTATATTTCTTCAGCTATTTCTTGGCAAATGAGGGAATAGCCTGGAACTGAGCAGTTCGAGTTCATAGGAGTTAACGTGACTGTCTTCTTCAGTAGGAGCCTCTTGGCACTGCAAGCCTCTAGTTCAGCTTTCTGCTTTCAATCCAGAAATGTGTCAGCAGAACACAGTCAGCCATGGCCTGGCTGGCTCTGAATATTTCATGTTCTGCAAATATAGCCTTGAATCTGTCCCAGCTGTCTCAAAATTCAGTCCTGATCTCACTCTCCTCTCAACCAACATAAACTGAACTCCTTATTTGTATCTATACCAAAAGCTGAGCTGCAGGTACTGACACTAAAAATGTCATGTCTCTGTCGAAACTGTGACAAGAATGAAACAAATTATACATATTAAAGAAAAAAAATCAATCTTACTTCCCTGCCTTCTGCTTCCAGATTGAAATAAGGTGATGCCCATAATCTAGAAAGGACTATATCACCTAGCTCCCAAGTTGCTAGCATGAATTTAAGTGGTTTTATTTTTCTGAGATTTGTCATTGTTGCTGTCATAAACAGCATCTCCTATGGAACCCCATCTCTTGCTTTCCTTTGAGGACAGCTATAACTTAGCAGAGAGAACCCAATAGATATCTGGGCACAGGGCAAAAGACAATCTTGTTCAATCTATTTACACTCCTCACACCAAAATACCCCATTTCCCTTGGGCAGTCCTGGGTCCCTTGAACTGTGTCCTAAGGCTATACTCTTGAAGCTGTTTTGTTTCTGTGGTAGCAATGGGAAGTTTAGATTGGATATAAGGAAGAAGTTCTTCACTGTAAGGATAGTAAGGCACTGGAATGGGTTGCCCAGGGAAGTTGTGAATGCTCCATTGCTGGCAGTGTTCAAGGGCAGGTTGGACATAGCCTTGGGTGGCATGGTTTAGTGGGAGGTGTCCCTGCCCATGGCAGGGGGGTTGGAACTGGATGAGCTTAAGGCCCTTTCCAACCCTGACTATTCTGTGATTCCATGATTCTGTGATCTGTTTGGCACCTGAAACCAGGAAGTACATAAGTTACCTGCTGCAGAAGATACCACAGCTTTTGCATGGCTTGAGAGAGCCACAGCAACCTCCAGGGCAGGAATGTCTTCTCCTTTCTCACCAATACAGCAGTCAGGTGCTCAAATAGCTTAAAAACCCTTGCCCTGTGTTACTGCAACCTATGCTCCACACTCTCATGTCAGAGCTCTGGGCAGTGTGCTGGGGTCTCCTTGCTCCCACCAGGCACTTGCAGAAAACAAGGATCATGAAGAACAGAAGTGATGACAAAGGGAGGACAAAGGTGTAAAAGAGCCTCTTGCCCTGGTAGCCTGCAGCTCCCTCCCTGCCGAGGCCTCAACAGGGACTTGATGATCTTAAAGGTCTTTTCCAACCTAGCTGATTCTGTGATTCTATAATGCAAGGGAGTGTTTTGATGGAATCTTTATGAGTGTGCCAGTCTGACATTTATACAATCATAGAATAGTCAGGGTTGGAAAGGACCTTAAGCTCATCCAGTTCCAACCCCCCTGCCATGGGCTGGGACATCTCCCACTAAACCATGCCATCCAAGGCTATGTCCAACCCGACTTTGAACACCACCAGGGATGGAGCATTCACAACTTCCCTGGGAAACCCATTCCAGTGCCTCACCACCCTCACTGTAAGGGACTTTTTCCTTGTACATAACCTGAACTTCCCCTTCAACATAAACTTCCGTTATTGATATATTTATCTACAAGGCACATTAGCTGCAGTGCTTTTGATTAAACTGCAGCGTGGTTTTGCACAACATGGTTAAGGAAAAAAAACGGCCATGTATCTAGGTAAACCAGTCTGTTATGTCTGAATGGGGCCTTCTCAAAAGTTCTTTTAAATTCTCTTAAAGGTCTTAAAATAGCCTTAAACAGGTTTTTTCTTTCATTGTAACAAGTATTAAATAGCAACATGAAAACATGAATACACCTCTTGCACAGGCACACAGGGAAAACATTATCCTTTGCTGAATCAAATTTCCCTCTATCTAAGCTCAGCAAAAAAAGATCCACAGCAATGTTTTATTACATGGTGGACTGGAGACACAGGCTCACTCCTCCCAACTTTCTTCCAGAGTTTCTGTTTTGGATGTGTATATAGACAAAACATGTGAAAAGCATTATCTCCTTCACATTTAGAGCTTGGAATGACAGGAGACATCCCTGTGTTTGGTTTGCACCACCCTTGGGAGGAGGGATTACCTTGGCAGGGAAACCTTTCATCTAGAATAGAGTGGAAAAGATCACCAGGTCTCCTGGCGTTTTAGGGGGATGATGATGCAAGAAGTTTCTGGTTTCCAGCTATTCCTTCACAAAACTCCGTCATCATGGGCAAGCCTTCTTTCAGCTTCTTGGGAATAGGGAAGTATTACGTTGTTTCTTACAAATTCCTTTGCTGTATATTTACGCACTGCCTGCTTGCTTTCCCACTGTGCTTGCTCTGAAAAGAAGCCTTGGGGTTTTTTGAACATACTCAGTTTTCTAGTCCAGATGTTCAGAAGTAAAATGTTGATGCAGTGAGCTGGTTTGGAGCTTAGCCTTGCTGCTGCTTAGTGTTTCAGGCCTTCCTTTTCTATCCCCCCCTCCCAAATCTGTTTGAACTAACTTTCCCATGCTCTTATTCCTTTCCTTATTACCTCAGCATGCTAGCACTAGGTTTTTCTTTTTTATATTTCTTTTATTTTCACAAAAGTAGAGTCTATTTCTAATAAAGTCTTCTCTGACAGCATCCAGCTGCTTTTATGGACCAACAGCAAATAATATTTTGCACTGGGGAAAAACATTGGAAGGAGTTAATGTGGATGGCGTGTGCATAAGCTGTAACATAATGAGCCTGGTGTATTTTAGAATTAATATGTACTAATCATGTCACCTCTAAACTCCAAATGTTGTTTTGACACTGAGCTATGTGATAGCACTGATGAGATTGTTAGGAAAAACCTGCATCCATACATCATTGTTAGTGACCATTTTTCTTTCCATTTATGTTAATATGTATTAATATTTGTATTACTTTTGCTATTTCTCTTTCTCTCCTCACAAACCTTCTCTTTCTCATGAGTGTTTTTGATAGGTTTGTTTAGCCTCCAAGCTTATTCAGTACATGGCACAGCAGTTTTCACAAGTGACTCCTAGCAGAGATCCCCTCAACTGTCTTTTAGCTCTTTGGTTCCCACCTCTAGTTTGCTGCCTGTTGCTGCCTCAGTCTTAGCACAGGACCTTTATTCAGCTGTATCTGCACTTGCCAGAGGATATTGCTTCCCATAATTTGCTGCCACATCTACTTGGAGGTACTTAACCACCAATCTCAGCCCTCCTTTCCATCTTTCAACAAGGCACTTGTGCTTTCTCTTGACTTCTGACTAAAAACAGTGGCTCATATTTGGCCCATGCAAATTGCTGCAATAAATGTGCTGTAAGCAGTTAGTTATGGTACGTGTAGAATATTGTAGCCATTTAGTTGCATTTTTCCCTATGCCTGTACTACTCTTGTTCAAAGGGTTATAACTCTGAAGTGAGATATCTGATGAAAATCATCTGTTTGAGGATGCAAATTTTTATACACTGACCCTTAACACAGAATTCAGTGACTTTTCCTTTGATAATAAAGGAGAAAAACAATTTAGATCAAAGCTTGGGCTTAAATAGCCTGTGTCATAAAAGATTTTACAGCCTGCTTAATTCACTGCAGAGGAAAATCCTCTCATTAAGAGAAAGGATATTTCTGTGGAAGGATGTTTTAGGTACAGGGGAAATAGAGGACTTAAATCTGCATTTCAAATCTGATAATTTAGAAGAAGTAAATTGTATCAGTAGTATCAAATAATGTGTTCAGTGACTGACGAAGTTTAAGTACATATCAGAAAGGTGACTTTAGCCCCAATAGAGACTGAAGGTGAGTTTAATTTTAGGGCTTCACTTTTCTTCCAAACACATCCATGTTTCTGTGCCTCAAACCTGTAGGTTGGGATCTGATGTACAAATACAGCAAACTCCAGAGCTGCCACAAGTTAAGTGCATTCAAGATCCAGATTTGTACGTAGACCTGTACTAGAATTTTGTTTCTTCTCAAGAGTCTGTAATTGAAGCTCTAAAATTTATGCTTTGTGGATGTTCCATCTTTCACAGCCCAGTTCTCTTCCAGATCACCAGTTTTATGAAATGAAACTTGCTTCAAAATTTTAGGATCTTGAGTATCTGCATCAAAAAGTTCAGACTGTAACTTATTTTTTGAGCTGCATAAAATTGTCAAGTACCATCTTTTTTGTAATGTAACATTCTACATGAAATATTTAAAGAAATTAAAAGAGAGTCTTTGTGCCTTTTCAATTACTGCCTCAGACCTGATTTCTCTCTCCAGTTTCTTCTCTTAGCACAGATTGCTGCTGTGAGCTTGACTTTATGGCTGAATAGACATTTCAGTGCAAAAAAGGTTCCAAGTGATTCCAATCGTTACATGATGCCTTGGCACCTTGTGCTGGTGGTTATATCACCTCCAATCCAAGTGGTTTCAGTATAAAAATAGACAAGTTGGAAAAAAGAACAGCTGTCAACTTTTATGCATAGTTTTAAATATTTTATATGTGATGTTAGTGTGTGTGGAAGTTACTGGATGAGCCCTGGGGCTGCTGTGAGCACTGGGCTCTGCAGTGCAGGCATGGAGCGAGGCACAGCCAGGCCCCACAGTGCCACCATCCTGGCCAGTTACCTGTCCCAGCACTTGGTCAGGGTTTAGAAGAGCCTTCCCTGGTTGGTATTTGGTGGCTTGGTTTGTGTTTTTTCAGTGTTGGCTCCGGTAATTGCTTCTTGGTTACAAATCGTTATTGAGACTTCAGGATTCCCAGCAGCAGTCATGGGTAATGACCAGTTTCCAATCTGATACCACAGCTGCAGAATCTAAAGACTTTAGGAAGCAAATCAGTTTGGTTTGGATACTAGTCAGTGTGACAAAGTTAGAGCAGCTGACACCCACTCTTGATCTGGCTATATATTAATAACCTGATTCTGAGTATGAATTTTTTCATTCACGCCAGAATTTCTTTGCACACCAGATGCCATACATCGCATATTCCTTTGGCTAAGGATTAAAAAGAATTACAAAGACAGTCTTCCATCTGCACCATCCTGTTCTGGCTTGTGTTGTTTTGTTTGGGCAGGGGTCTGTAGCTTCGTCCTTGTTTTCTCATTGATATGTATCTAAACATAAATTTGCAGTCTTGTAACTGAGCTGCACCCCTTCACCCTCAGAAATGGGTGATTTGATTCCCTGTGTCCACCTTCCAGTGCACATACATCTCCTTCAGCCCAGCAAGGTCCCCACGTCCCTGCTCTGACAGAGGCTTGGCCCAGCAGCTCCCCTGCAGCAACCGGTGTCTTCCAGTGTTGCATCTTGGGTCCTCCTGATTCTTGGCATGATCTTATGCCATAAAAGCTCTGGTTATTTCAAATTCATTGCTCTTAAATGTGCTCTCAAAATGAATGCCTTTTGCTTAGAAAACACTGCCATTCTTAGTATAATGTGGTGAGAGGTTTAACAGTGGGTAATTATTCTCATGCCTGCATGAGAAGTATATTAACAGTAATTTTTCAGTGTGTTTATTCAGAAATTATACCACTGGTAGAAGCATTGCAGCTTTCTGCTACCATGTTTCTATAACCATGGAATTGCTTGCAGTACAAATCCGAAGCTATTCAAAGCAGGTCTTCTGTAGGGGTTTAACTCCAGGGATCTGCATGTCTGTTAGCCTGAATAATGAAGCGATGGAATAAAATGCGTACCTTCAACTTTTGATTGCACCAGAGAGAAAAATGGGGGAAAGCCTTGGCTAGCCATCATCAGTTTGTTCAAATTGCAGGCTATTTCATATTGGAATCAACAAGAGAATATATTTCTGAAGATTTCAACATATTGCAAGAGTTGAATCTGCTTTCCTAAAGGAAATTCATATATAGCTTCCAAATACATAATGCACGACCTGCTTTTGATTTCCTTTGGAAATCCCTTGGATTTTGCATTTGGAATAAAGGCTGGAACCGTAACCTACCCTGGTGCATGGGTTTAAGATTTGCGACTTTCTGGGATGAAAGAGAAGGCACAGACTCCCAGCAGCTTGCTGCGTCCATCACAGAGCATGACTGGAGAAATGAGGCGTAATCTGCCCTGTTTAAATAGTAACATATGTGCCTGAGTTCTGAGGATCTTCTGTGTAACAATTTATGGAGTGAATTCACCAAGGAACTCAATTTTCAATATAATTTATAACAAATTTAGTCAAAATGAAGCAAGTGACTTTGCACTTGTTGGATATGAATGTTCATGGGAGGTGTAAATGTGGCGTAACTAACCCGTGCTTTGGTTTGTGATGGTCTGTGTCAGCCAAGCAGCTGCCACTACTTTGCAAGGTCTGTTTGCTGGGCAGTGTTGTCACTTGATGCTTGTGATCATTGTGAATGGAGAGAAGAATTTGTTCAATTGGGGGATTTCCATTAAGGAAGGATGTTACTTTTAGTAATGCAAGAGCCTGTGGTCCTACTAGTCTGGCCTAATCCTAGCAGGAGCAAGGTCACCTCCACCATATGCTCTGAAATAAACTTCAGTGGGAAATCTGCCTCAGTGGGATCCTGTACACAGGCAGAGCAGGTAACCATGAGCCTGGGGTAGTTAAGTTCAGAAGAGAGCTGAAGCAGCAGAAAATGGTAAGAGGGCATTGTGCTGATATAGAAGGGAGAGATGCAACAGTTGTGAAGTGCGTTATGTAAGAAATTATTAGTGTTTATAGATATTTTTTTTTAATGATGTAAAAATAAAGTTTTCTTGGCTTTAGTTTACACAAACATCTCTGTGTTGTTGCAGTTAATGTAGAGAGAGAACACATAGCATTTTTATTAGTATTATGAATGCTCCATCACTGGCAGTGTTCAAGACCGGGTTGGACAGAGCCTTGGGTGGCATGGTTTAGTGGGAGGTGTTGCTGACAATGGCAGGGGGGTTGGAACTGGATGATCTTAAGGTCCTTTCCACCGTAAATGTTCTATGATTCTACGATTGTATGATTATTATTATTTGCTATAGTAAATGCAGAATAAGGAGCTCTGTTGCCAAAGAAAAGGAAATGGTATGTGTGGGTTAAAAATTCTTACCATGATTATTGGGTTATATTTCCAGCAGTAGAGGCAGCACATTGGGTGTTGTGTCTGTGGGCAGCATTTCCTGTTTATGTTTCATTTTCTCTAGATACATACCACATCAGTTGTATTGCCCATGTCTACCTTATGAAAAAATCATAGAATCATAGAATCCCAGACTGGTTTGAGTTGGAAGGGTCCTCAAAGCTCATCCAGTTCCAACTCCCTGCCACAGGCAGGGACACTTTCCACTAGAGCAGGTTGCTCCAAGCCCCATCCAACCCGGCCTTGAACACTGCTAGGGATGGAGCATTCACAACTTCTTTGGGTGAACTATCCCCCCCAAGTATCTTGTAAGGAAGGGAAATACCACTTCACCTTGTATCCTCACCTGTGGAGGGACTGTCCTGGTTTAGGCCAGGAATGCATTCCTTCTACACACTATTTCTGAGAAGGCTGGATTTGTCTTGAGGTAGATACAGCTTCTGGCAGATGTCTGGAGTCACCTTGACACTGTCATGGCACTGCAGTGGTCAGTTTCCATTGGAGCCTTGTTACTTTGGTATCTTCCAGGGTGCAGCTTCACCCCAAAGCCAGCTCAGTCTCACTTTTTTTGTAATAAACAGGAGAAGCCCCACATCTCATTGCTGCCCATGGTTTAGCGCTGCTGTTCATGTGTCTGAATAGAGACACATTCAGTGGTGTCTCAGACGACTTTTACCCTGGAAACACAAACTATTTTATTAAATACACCTAGTGCTTGTAGGAGGAGCCTGTATTCAAAGAGAACTTGGTCTTCAGTGTTCAATTTGTACCAAGTTTTCCTCCTGTGCCAGCATACTTCGGAAAAGTAAGGTAATGAGGGTGTATATCCCGTGGCAGGAAGTACTGTAAAGGATGTGCCCCCAAACTCATGGGTATCTGTGTTGACACAGGAATAAGTGAGACTTTGTGCGACACAGAGACGTGGCAGTGCAGCTCCTCTTCCAGTTCTGACTGTACAAGGAACTTACATGCAAACACAAAACCTCCTCTAACAGGGTCAGTCAGCACTCAGCATTCTTACAGTAACTTGTTAAAGGTAAGCTTAGGTTCAGGGCACAAGTTGTACAATTTTTCTCCCTTTCTTAAGTTGCTGTCATAGAAGAACCAAATGCTCATTTTTGCTGTAGGCCCAAGATATTTTATTTGCTTCCAAGTCTTAATAAACAAATAGGTAAAGATCAATAAACTACTAATAATAACTCAATAATAACTAATAATAGGCTCAGCATCAAAAGGACATGGGACTGTTGGGACAAGTCCAGAGGAGGTCACGAGGATGCTCCGGGGACTGGAGCACCTCCCGTATGAAGATAGGATGAGAAAGTTGGGGCTGTTCAGCCTGGAGAAGAGAAGGCTGCGT
>JANRGW010035400.1:0-58242 GCA_024733675.1 Psilopsiagon aymara
CTTTGTAATACTTTTTGGAATATTTTTTCTTTTTTTTTTTTTTTTTTTTTTTTTTTAATCTAGATCCTTCATGTGCTCTCTAGTGAAGTTGCAATTCTTTGTATGCAAGCTTAAAAAATACAAAGAGAAATTGTAACTGGTATTCCACACAGCAGCCCCTCTCTTCTGCAAAAGAAGTGGTATTTGACATGTTTCGTAAGCTGATGCTGACCAACCACTGTGCAAATCCAGAATACTGGCACCAACCTGCAAAACCTTCCATAGGACAGATCCATTTAATCTCAGAAATCTATCTATATGCTACAGCAGTTATGATTCAGTTTTATCGCTATATATTTATCTGAGCTTTGGAGAGGGCTTGGTGCTTTCCCAGCAGCTGGCCATGAGCTCTCAACATCTTTCTGCAGGAGGTCAGGAAAAGCATGGTCACCAAGCCTTCCTACCTTTGGCCCAGCATGTTAGCTCTGGTCATCTGACATCTATGTTCTTCATTAAACATGTCTAGTTGTGCTTAATGTCATATGTGTCAGTGGTCCAAATCAGTCACCCTATATCAGCAGCTCCTCCTGCTATCATGTCCAAATTACCTTGAAAAGTTTGTCTATCAAGAAGCCTAGGAAAACAAAATCTTAATGGAAAGGCGAGGTATCTTTGCCACTGTGAAGCTGGAAAAGGTTCTGCTAAGTTTTCTGGCCGTGGCTGGTGCATGAGGGTGGGGTATGGCACACTTTCTGCTGGCTGAGTTGTTGTGTTGCTTATTCACAGAACTGTCACTGATCCTGGGCATATCCAGAGTCTGTCCTGCCCTGATCTCAGGTGAAGCTATTGTGAAGGGACCAACAGCTGAAGAGGAAATAAAATTTTCTGCCTTTCTAAAATGAACTCAGTGCATTCACTCCTTCACTTAAAGCACGTACAAGGTCAGAGGAGGACAGTGGGATATGTAAAGGAGAGAGTAAAGACCTTAAACCGGTGGCAGCAGAGTAATTACTGCCTCCAAGCCTAGTCCTCCAGTGCTCCCTAAAGCACCATCATAAATCGAGTTAATGGCGAGAGAAGATGAAGGACACTTAAAGATACTCCTGTGGCTTTGTTCTGATAGCAGATACTGTTTTGCCTCAAGGAGACCACTTTGGTGTTCTTGAAAATGCAGGAAAACTGTCTGCTGTATATTCTGCTCTATCATCTCCTTCTCAGCCTCCTCTTAGGCTGAATTTGCTGCTCTGTCCCCAGGCTGGTGGATGATTACTGAAGACCTCTAAAATTTTGATATTTTCCTGCATTTCTTCCTAGCACCCGCTCAACAGAACCAAGTATTCTGCAAAAGTCACAGCTGTTACAATTTTCGTTACAATGCTGGATCCTGCTTCCCTTCTCCTCTAACTTACACAGTAAGGGGTCCATAAGTGAGTTAAACAATATTGGAGACATTGGATTTACATCAGTCCAAATCCCCGTAGGGTCCAACTGTTCATTCTTCAGGGCAGTGTAGGTGTTAACATTGTCATATAAATTCAAAATCAGGGCAACATTATGATTGTCCACACCCTTTTGCTTAGGAGCCATGATGATGTGAGAATGACTCACCCTGTTGAAGGCTTTAGCTACATCAACAAAAAACAACTCCCAGGGCCCCTTTTTGCATTTCCGATTCATAGCTGTAATAATTTTAGGTTTTCTGAACAGCCTGCTGATCTTATAAATCCTCTTTGTCGTGAATTAATGGGACATGCCTTGGTCAGCCTTACTGTTAAAATTCTAGAGAACAACCTTAACATAGTTGATCAGATCACAATAGGTCACCAATTACTGGTGTCATTCTGGTGCCCTGGTAAGGCCAGCTTAGATAGTAACATAGTCTGACACTCCTCTGCCATGTCTCTGATGGTACCAGTTAGCAGCTAGAGATTGAGCAGTTCTATTAATTTGGTATAGTGAAGATCTATCTTAATAAAGTCTCTCCAACTAAGCCTGTATGGACCTGAAGCCATGTTCTTACTCATCTCTCTGATGTTCTTAGAGATCTCTTTGGTTGCAATCATGACTTCAAATGACGAGTTGTTCACTAGACCAATGGTTCAGAAAGCATCCAGGCCTTGGAACGTTCTCATCACCTCCTATCTTGACTTGAACACCTGGTGCACCTTTCTGCCACTGCCTTCATTTAAGATGTTGTTTTGCTTTCAGATCTCAGTGTGATGTCCACAACAAAGGACATGTATCCTCTCAAATCAGGCAGTATAGGTGCCAAAGAGCAGGAGGGCTTGGGAGCAGTTGGGGGTTGTATACCAGGAGTGGCTTCTAGTCCCCTGGGCTTACTTACACACAGCTTGTGTCTGTCCTTACCAGTACAGGGCAGCTGCTTGGAGTGTATTGACATATGCTGTGGATTAATGTCTTTTACACCACCCAGGCGTAAGCTGTTTACCACTTCCATGCAGGGCCATTTCAGCACCCGAGTGCCTGGTCTCAGTGTCCTTCCTGGTCCTTAGCAGCAAGCAAAGCCTGAATGCTGGCTGTCTTCTGCCTTCTCAGGCGAGTCCATGATCCAGCTTAAGGGCTCCCTGAACAGGGCAGAAGAAATTCCTGGGCACACAATGCAAAGCAATGGCTGTGCTCTCCCTGATGTTTGAAATCTCTCAGAAGAGGCTTTGTACTGGCAGACCTAAGGGGTATCTGCCCTGTGGCCAGCACACAACCAACATCAACTCTAACCAGTCATCTGACTAATTTGACTGAAATTCAATTCTGCCCGTATCTGGTCTGGATCAAGTGAGATGCAGTAACCCAGATCTGGTATCAGCTGTTACGAAGCCACAGCCTGTTGACCAAACTAGACTTGAGTTTACTTCCCCCCCCCCCCCCCGCCCATTTTACTCGTTTTTACTGTCCATTTAGTTGCAGATTTAAATTTCTGTTTCTGCAGCCTTGAGGCCTCATCAGAGTATCAGAGTGCTTTGGCGTTCGTGCATCGAAGCAGCCTTAAGAAGAGAAGGCCTGTCTCAGAGGTCTCCTGTTTGTAACTTTAAGACTGTATTTGACCAACTCTTCTAAAACATCCTGGAAATATATGTTTTAGAGTTAATCCAAACTGAAGTGACAGAACTTTCAGAGGGGTTTTGGTATGAAAATGCTAACAGGTTTCACTGAAAGTTAAACAGGTCTTAGTGGAGTCAAAAAAAGGTGCAGTGACAACAGCAGGTGGAGCTATTGGAAACTTAAAATGTATTTGTCCTGATGAGGAGGCAAAATATTCTCAGTGCAAAGCTGAGGAACCTGCATCTGATATGTGTTATTTCCTGCTGCTAGTGCTCGTGCCACATGTATGCTCCTGACCATTTTCAGCACTGTTGTCTGTGCTCATGATACCCATTAATGTAATACCTGCCTGCTTTCCATAGTTTGGAGTTTCTTATAGAAACTAAACATGAACTATCCAGTGTCTTGATAGTTTATGTCCAGATTTAAACTGTAAAGCAATAATAATTCATTGTAACTATACTTTTAAATCCATTAAATCAAACGAGTGTTTCTTTAAGTTGATAGTGTTATTATAGCCTTAAATATCTAAAGATAAAACGAAGGTAAAGTCCGCAGAGGAAGCAGTAATTTCTATTTGGCTGTTGAGTTGCCAAGATTTAGTGAGGCTTCCAGGCATGCAAAACCCTTCCTTGAGGTTTGAAACAGAAGCCAAAGATTTCAACTTTGTGCAGGCTGGAAATAAGTGCTCTGAGTTTAATTTAATTAATATGGAGCAGAGCAAGGTGATCAGGTGATTGGCCTCCAGGGGACAGGTAGAGAGGCATAGGCACCATTAGCTATGAAAACTTCAAAAGTTAACTGTGGGTAGTTTCAAAAGGAGGTGTACAGGGAAATGGTAGGTCAGAGAGACCTGATGACTAGAAGGGATTTTCACAACATGCTTTTGGAACCAAGCTTCAGGAAAATACTTCAGTTTATTATGGAAGCAGTACTGATAAGAAGTGTTGCATAGTTCTGAATATGCTGACCTTTTTCTTGTTTGTCGTCACTTATATTGGTTTTTTTTTAATTCTGAAGAGTGAAGCCAAATGACCACTGTGCAACCATATTTGAGTATTCAAACACAATTTTGATCAGTTAGCCTGTTCATAGCGAGCAAGAAATGCTTTCCTGAGAAAGAAAGAGAAAAGAACAAAAGAGGCACATGAATGTGCTTAGACAGTGGGGTCTGGGTTTTGGATAAATGCTTTGCCAGTGAGTCACCTGACAGAAACTTATGGGTTAGTCTCAGTATCTTGCATCACAGTTTCAGGTGGACCTGTGATAAGCCACACATTAGTGATACAGTGTTCACGGATTAAAAATATCACTAGCAAAACAAGTCGGGCAGAAGAGTAGGGGGAATGCTTCCTACTTTGTTACTTTCTGTTCTTAATGATTAGTTTGTAATCACACCTAATAACTAGATATATTTTAGGTAACCACTGTTGCATTTTAAAATATTTACTATAAACTAATGCAGACTACATTTAAATGACTGATTATTCAGCCATAAAAATTTTAAAGGTAACTTTTGATGTTTAAGAAATTAAGAAGTTCATACTAAGTCATGGATCCTCAATGCTCTCAAGCTGGGAGGACCTTTCACATTGGGTAGTATTATAAAGTATGATAAAAGTGGAAAAAAAGAAGGGTGTCAATGGCAAAGAAGTCGAAATACAGACCAAGCCCTGACAGCATCCTTTTATGTATTCATTTTACTTTATTGGCTAAAGGAGCAGTTTCCTTTTAGTTTAATTTAAAACAGACTTTCTCCCTCCTTCTCCCCCCCACCCCCACCCCCCCATGAAAATTCTTCATTGAAGTTTTTGAGTAACTGCTGATGTAGGAGTTTGACAAGAATAAAATTAGTGGCAGCACACCATTTGTAACTCCTGACTTGTTTGGTTTTTAATGTAGACTGTAATAAATGAGAACATAGATTTATTTTTCCTGGTAACCACTTGTAGTTCCAGAGAGACTAATTCACTCCTTAAATCCAGAATTGAACGGTGAAAACCATTTTGATATTTTAAAGTTGAAACACATTTATCAGATATTTAGAAAATACAAGGGAAATGGGCATTTGAAGGATCTTCCACAAATTTTGGGTTGGGCTTTCAATGTTTCCCCTTTTTTTTTAATACTGAGTAGATCAAAATAGTAAAATAACTTTATTTAAATAGTGTAACTCCTGACTTACAATGGTACAAGAAAAACAAAGAAACAAACCAACCCTAAAAACATAGATGCATTTTCTTTTTTTTTTTTTTTTTTTCTGTCTGGAAAACAGGAAGGGACCATAAAAGTCAGCTGGAGTTGGTGTCCAAAGGTTACATACAGATATGTATGTTTGCAGTGTGTATCGGTATGACAGTATTTATGTGGTCTGTCAAACTTGCCATGAATAATGCTTGCTATGACCAATGTCATAGTAAATGACGTAAAATGCTTTTTGAAATAAACGATAGCAGTACTTTCAGGATATGCTTGATTTCTTCATTGTCACTGTCATTTTGTAGGATCACACATCTCTCTTTCTCAAGTATAATTTTTTGCAAATATATAAAGATTTTGTCTTTCAAATGCAGTGTGCATATTTTGCTGTTATTCTTTCTGTCTTTTTTTTTTTTTTTGCCCCCTACCTGAAAAAGTGCATGCAAGTGAAAACTAGCTGGTAAAAACTGGTGGTTTTAAAACTTCATGTGTATTCATTTAGGATTAACAATTACTATGTAAGTATTCTCATTGCTATTATAAGCAAGAGCATGTAGAGGCCATAATCCAAATATCACATTAAAGACCTCCCTCATATATAAAAATTTAAAACTCACCATAACAGGATTTTTTAGCATTATTATTCTGGCTATGGAATCTGTAAATCATGTCCATATGCTTAAAAAGCAAGTCATGCTGAACACGGTAATAAAAGGCATTTCAAACTTCAAAGAGACCATTTCGCTGCTCAGTAACCTTCCCTCTGAGAAGGTCATTTAGTCATAGGTTAAGAGCTAATGATATCAGTCAAAAAACAGATCTGCTATGAATTTTATATACCTCATTTAAGTCTTCTGACTTGTTATAGTAAATCTCTATTATTAAATTCTGATGTTATGAAAGGTAAAGTATTTCTATTTTAAAGTTTGGTGAATATTTTTAAATGGATAGAAGAATCTAGAATTTCTCAAAAGATGTTATTTTTTTAAAAATTCTCATCTAATTTTAATTTTCTGCTCATGTTTCCATTTCCACTCAGAGTCTCTTGTTAGCACTCATTTTCCATGTAAAGGATTTATGGCTATGCCACAGTGTTAGTGATATCTGGATCTTCTTGGGGCTGTGGCAGTGAAGAACATCAAGCAACGCTGGCATTCACAGTGCTGTGTTTAAACTCTTGATCTTTTCCACGTAGTGTTTCAGTGAAATGTTACAAATATGCAGTGTATACTCTAGCTTTGGTCATCTTCTAATCATACAGGAGAGCAGGACAAAAAAGAGAATCATGCTGCAATGCAGAGGCTGCCACAGGGGCTAAGAAGCAGAAGATCTGCTAGAATGGGGAGTTATTGTAAAAGAAAGAAGCTGTAAGATGCCTGTCCTGCAAACACAGGAGTGCACAAATACAGCTCAAAAAGTAGGTGAGTCAAGTTTTCCCTTCCAAATATGCTTCTGTATCCTTTCTTCAAGAGGAGCCAACAGAACAGGAGGGGAAGAATGGCCAGTGCTCATACTAAAGCAATTAGCTTACATGGCTAGTGAAAAGTAGTTTCATGTTCCTATGCAGATTAAGTATGAATCTGGTCAATTCAGAGCATTAAGGTGTCTCGGCTTTCCTGCTCAGGACAGTGCTGTGCCTTAGGTGAAGTTAGAAGGGATTCATCCATTATGCTGAGTTTCAGGGAAAGACTACAGGACTGCAGTGCTGTCCTGGTGTGTGTGGCATCCTTGAGTACAGGTTGCCAGCACAAGCCAGAGTTTCCCCTTCCCATACCAGCCCTGGCACAGTGTGGGTGATCACCTCCACGTCATTTTGTGACCTCCTGGGCTGGAGGTAGCTGGGTGACAGATTAATAGGTTTACAGAGAACAGAAATAGTTGTGTGAGGTCCTGTGCTGCACCAGGAGGGAAAGAGCTGAGGGTGAAGTTGTGTGTACATATTCACACATGTGCATGCACACATGCACCCCAAGACTGTTACCCTACAGAGGTCTGAGTTTGCATTTCAGCTTTGTGTGCTGGAATTAACAATCCTATTTAAAGCATGAAAAAGTGTGTTCATAAGGCTTCTGGAAATCAGGGCTAACAATCTCTAACGAGCAATGAAGTTATAAACTAGATAAATATTTAAGTGTGTTGGCTGCTTAGGTCACTCTTGTTAGTGAATGCCACCACAAGCACTTTCCTTTTCTACCTTTACAGTAAGCCTAAGACCTGTTCTGAACCCACAAGCTGTCTGGCCCACTGCTGCTGCAAAATGGAAATCCCTCACTAGTAAAAGCCACTGTAGGGGATTAAATGTAGAAATAACACTGGATTTTATGTTGACCTTCAGGTGTGGTTTTGAAGATCACACGTTCTCCTTTGAGCATGTTTCTACCAAAAATATTTACACAAACATTTAACAAAGTGATCTGCAAGAGTTAAGCACAAAATGTTGCTATGCACAGCAAGATCTCACTCTGTTCCTTTGGGATCTTGAGTCCCAAGTTAGACCTCCAGGCACAGGTCTGTTTTTCAGCGGTCTAGGCATGAAAACCTTAGAGCAGGGTTCACAGTGGTGGACAGTGGTGGTACCTTTCTAGCCTGAGTATCCTAACGGCTATAGCACTCTTCTGGGTGTAAGGTGACTCATGTTCAAATCCCTCCGTGCCTCAGTGAGAAAGCATT
Source organism: Psilopsiagon aymara (assembly GCA_024733675.1). Lineage (NCBI taxonomy): Eukaryota > Metazoa > Chordata > Aves > Psittaciformes > Psittacidae > Psilopsiagon > Psilopsiagon aymara. The sequence goes on from JANRGW010035400.1 coordinate 7,909, forward strand.
TTGAACATGGTTTTCCGCCTTTCAGTAACTGCTTTATCTAGGAGTCTTCTGGACTTGAAGCAGACTTATTTGTCTCTCAGATTGGAGCCATTCTGTTTATAAAAGAAGTTAATATCAACTAGCCAAGACAGAAAAGTGAGGAAGCCTCTACAGAGCAATGCTGATGAAACTCAGGCATAATTAACGCAGGGTTACAGACGCTGAAATTCAATTTAATAAAAGCTTGGAAATCCAAAAGCTTAAACTCTTTCCACAGTATTTAGCTGTGCAAATACTGTTGCATAGTTTCATGTAAAGGTATATTTTTACTCCATATGCCTCTGGTACCACCAGTTAAGTGTCTGGTTTACCTCTGCAGCTCCCTTACTTTCTGAGGAATATCCTAATGGTGTAGCCTATTGTCAATCCAATCACAAAACTGGGGTGCCCCCACCTGAGCTGGGTGAGAAGTGATGGGCAGTTCTTTCCTTTTATGCACCCTTACATAGCTCAGGGACTTCTGCCAAGTACATGTGTCAGAATTTAGAGCCTCTTGGAGGAGTGAGGGAAATGTGAGGGTGTGCTGCTACCAAGCTGGTTCAGCTGGGTTTGTACTGGGGTCACATTCCCCTTCTTGTCCATGCAGAGTGCATTCCAGTTGCATGTGGCCTTTCCTGCGGGGGAAAACACCCTCAGTGGGCAAGCCCAGTGAGGACCAGGAGGTAACCTTGCTGCAGGGGCTCCACCTAGCATGCTCACAGGGCAGGCTGTGTTGCTTGGCCAGAGGAACCCAGGCCGGTTCCCAGCACAGATAACAAAAGCAGCCTGCCTATGTGTTTGCACAGACCTAGATCACAAACGGCTTAGGGAGTGCTCAGAGCACTCATCTAGGGTCAAATCCTAAATAGCTTACTCAAACAAAAGACACATTCAATTTTTTGGTGCTTTGTCCAAAATTCAGTCAATCTTGCAGGATCGGGTCTGATACTTTTTTAAATCAATCTATTTTTTCCTTATAGAAATATAAAAAAGGAATCTCAGGTGCACATCAAAAAAGCCATTTTCTATTTGCTGTGTTGTGTCAAGCTCTCCATCTCTGCAGTGGTTGTTTCATTTGCTCTATTCCCTCCATTCACAGTGCAATGTAGAACTGGAGAATTCAGAAAAGTGGAAAAAATTATTCAGTCATTGAGACCATCACTTCTAGTTCAGGATTACTGCTGACAATATTTTCTCTGGGCTGGCTAGGTCCTGACTTCAGTGGCTCAGAAAATAATTCTGTTCTTGTATTTGATTTGGGTAAAACACTGTTCCTCAGGCCTGACACTGCTGAAAGGAATTTCAGTGCAAAAGAGAGATTTTCATAGTGTGGTAAGCTAAATGCAAATCCATCTTTTAGTGAAACATGCCTTTCTAAAAAACACTGAAAAGTTAGTACTAGTGTGGCTGTTACCCCCTTAGGGAGGTTAACGCATTGCAGCAGAAACAAATAAATAAATCACACATGGCTGTCAAGCAGACTTGAGAAAAATTACTTTTTTACTGAAACGATTTGATCAAGTGACCTTGTTTTGACCTGGGTTTGGGCAGAAGCCAGTCTCAGTGGGACAAACATAAGAAGGCTGTACTTGAGATGGCCTTGCGGTTTTGCTTGTTTTCTTTTTGTTGGGCAGAGTTTTAAAATAACAAAAGAAGATCAAAACCATTTGAATAACTGATGTATTTATTTTCTTATATACACTTAAATATGACACATCTGACAGTAGTTGTACAATAAACTCAAAATGATAATCAAAGCTGGACAGTAGATCAAATAAGTCAGTGCTGAACCTACTAGAAGCCAAATCCTGTACACTGAATTTCTGAAGAAAGTTTCACCCAGAAGCTGCATTAGCTAAGGATTCAGAGGCTAAGATTATCTAGTCTTAATCTCTGAAAGACTGGCTGGTGACTGTGACTCTTTACCAGCATACCAGCTTCATGTTCTATGATGTAACATTGAACAAGCACTTTCCACTTTTTCTTCAACACAGCCAGCACTTCATTGGTTGTTGCTACCTCTTAGAGAATAACTGCCAATGTCCCAAAGGATTCACCTGCAGTTAGTGATTACTGTAATAAATAAATGCAGACTGGATTCATTCTTCTGCTATTAATGTGGAAGATGTTTGTGTTTACTATGGTTTGAAAGTCAGTGACAGCTACTTTGCAAAGCAGTGGATTTTCAGAGAATAAGGGGAACTCAGTCAAGGAGTTTCTCTGCTTTGAGACCCATGAGAACCTCTCTTCTCCTTTGGACAACGACAATGCCTGGAACACACTGGTTTTGCAGTTGGGCATGTTCTGGGTTGAGATGGACATTTGTCCTCACAGCTGTTTGAAAAAACAGAAAAAAGCAAAAAGAGAGAACATTGTAATATGAAAATCCTTCACTGTCATATTCCTTAACCTTTTAATCTTTGAACACTGCAGTGCTGTCTAGACAACATTTGGGAAAGTGTCAACACCCTAAACACAGGGAGATAAGACTTTGCTGCCTGACAGTTTTGTCTACAGCAATATATCTTGCTGTTGTCCACTTTTCTACATCTATGACCTAAGTAATTCTTTTATTTCTTGAGAGCAGTGAAGTTCAGAGTGTTAGCAGTGGATAGTGCTCCCCTCAAATTCTATGCAGGACCTTAACTCACCTGATGCTTCAGCTTTCTTTCTCCAGTAATAGTGGGCATTAAAGTCCTCTGTCCAGATGATAGTAATTTCTAGAAGCCAAACTCATGCTTTCTAGAAACAACAAAGTATTCCATTGATCCCCTCTCACCTGTCTTAAACACAGAAGTGACTGTCTCATATGTTCACTTTGAGCTCTGCTGATTCTTTTAGCTATTTTTATACTTGTTGTCAACTATTTTATGCTTGTCCTCATTTTCAAAACTGAACCTAAAGATGCAAAGGTTACTTCTTCCACAGCTTCTTCTCCATGAATGAACCTCTGAAGTTTATGAGAATTGACCCTGTGGGTGACCAGTCAGTGAACTGTAGCTCTGCTAAGGTACTCAGAAAAACTGCATGCTGACTATTCTTACATAAACTTTCGGACCAAGCTACTGCAGGCACCGGGGTCTCTACATGGGACCGAGGTTTTCTGAGACATTTGAAAAATAAACTACTACATCCAGGCTTGTATCAGAACTAGCACGGCCAGCAGGACTAGGGAAGTGATCGTTCCCCTGTACTCAGCAGTGGTGAGGCTGCACCTTGAATACTGTGTTCAGTCCTGGGCCTCTCACTACAAGAAAGACATTGAGTTGCTGGAGCTGGTCCAGAGAAGCTGGTGAAGGGTCTGGAGAAAAGGTTTTATGAGGAGCAGTTGAGGGAAGTGGGATTGTTCAGTCTTGAGAAGAGAAGGCTCAAGGAGGAACCTTATCACTCTCTACAGCTACCTGAAAGGAGGTTGTAGTGAGAGGGGGGTCAGTCTTTTCTCACAAGTAACAAGTGATAGGATAAGAGGAAATGGCCTCAACCTGCTCCAGGGGAGGTTTAGATTGGATATTAGGAAAAATTTCTTCACCAAGAGGGTGATCAGGCATTGAAGCAGGCTACCCAGGGACGCGGTAGAATCACCATCCCTGCAAGTGTTCAAACATGTGTAGATGAGGCCTTTCATGGGTTAGTGGTGTTCTTGGCAGTTCTACAGTAATGGTTGGACTTGATGATCTTAGAGGTCTTTTCCAACCTAGTTGATTCTATGATTCCATCAAAATGGTTTTTTTAAGAGGGCATTTTCTACCAAAGTTTTGGCAAAGAAGCCTCAAAACTAGTTGTACAAAAGGTTTAGGGAAAGGCATGGAGTATAACATCTCCAGAACAATTTTCCTGCTTCTCAGTGGAATCGTGACTGGTTGAGTAGGTTTGTATGTATAAAAAATTGCATTAGCTCTACACAATCAGTTGCTCTGAGGACAAAGTGAATAAGGAATATATGGTGTGGGGACTGACTTAGAGAACCTTTGTCCCTAGATGTCCACATGACTGCATTCAGCTGTCACAGAGAGCACAGGATGGGTTCTACCTACCAACAAATGCAAGACTCAGTATCTCACTGTAAATCCTCTGTGCCACACAGTAATTTCAGTTATAGCAGAGTTGCACATGATTCCCTTAAGACCAGGGTTAAAAATAATAGATATTGGTAGTTGAATAGCATCCTTGTCCAGATTTCTTTAAAATACATTAATTAAGTAAAACTTAGACTACTTCTATGAGGTAAATACTGTAAATATCATCTCTCTTATTATTATCTCCCTAGCTGTAGGAAAGTATTTTATCCTGGGTGGAGCTCCTAGCTAGTTCAGCACTTGCACCTCCAGTGTCTATGGAAGATAATTCAGATCTTGGAGTGTAGATATCAAATGCCAAGGAACACTTACCTGCAGGTTTCAGCATGAAATATCTTGTGTTTTAGAGCGCAGCTCTCCTGGCTCTCCCTACACAAATAGCAGCTGCAGTTCTCTTTACTTTGAAAGAAATCTGCGGGACACTTCTGTCTACAGATGCATTCACAATTTTCTTCATCAAATTCCATATGTTGCCCACACATAGCCAGCTCAGCAAGAGGAGGGAGTCCTGCAATAGCATATAACTCATTAGTGGTAAGCTTTACTTGTCTAAATCCTGCTTTTGAAGAGACTAACTCTTTTTAATCACTAGGACTCACAGATGGACTATCTGACACATTCTAGTCTTCAGAATTTCTGTTGTAGCTTACTGTGCAAAAGCACTTGAGAGAATTTGGCTGATTATTTCACTTACTCTAATACTGCTATTTATTGTGGGTTGAATCCTGAAAAAAAAAAAAAATAAAATTGGGGGCTTTATATTAAAAGAATCTAATGTTAGGTTCTGGAATGCACAAATCTTTACTGGACAGCAGGTTTTAAAAAGAAAAACTCCAAAAGGGTTTAGTCTATGCCCCGGATGAAAATGTACATCCACATAAACTGTCACGTTCACCATGCAATGTGATTCACTATTCATACACTGGAGAAATTTTGCAAATGTAATGCTGTATCTAATAAAGTGCAAGCTGGTCTAGCACTTCAGTGAGGAGCATATACACGCTTCTCAGTGGAATATGGGAGAAAATACTTTGGTTCAGAAACAAAACCCCAGTCAAGTGATCACACTGTCTAATACCTCATTTATCTTCCCTCAAAATACACATCTGGAGTACAATAAGAATCTGATCCTTGCAAAAAGAGACCACATTTTGTGAAAGCTTTATTAAAATACTAGCAGCACATCCCCAGTTAAAGGTCATGGCATATAATGTGTCACTGGGAAGGTAATTTCCTGTAGTTTTACAATTAGCTTTTAGATTTAACCTATGGAATGTGGAATGTAACCTGTGTCTGTGACCTCTGCAGCCTGAGCTCTGATCTCAGTGGCCATAAGAGGCTTGCACATTACTTGAAAGAAACCTTCATTATTATTTACTTAATGCTGGAAAACCAATATCCAGACAGAATAAAATCCATGTCCTATTGGAAGGGAGGAAGGAATCTGCCCAAATTCTTGGAAGACAAACCTCTTCCTTGGGATGATAAAGTCTGGCATGTGTGAAGTGGTATAGAGTGTTTTGGTCTCACTTTGTTTCAACATCAAAGACAGATTTTAAATTATTTTGTCCCAGTCACTGCCAAACACAATGTACTTTAGAGAATGATACTTAATCTGGGCAAATATTTGGTCTATGTCAACAAAAGCTATAATTCAACAAACCACAAATTTTAAAGCTCCAAGCTGACCTTACAAAAGGCTAAGAGTTAAGATGACTTGGGCTATTCACAGTCCTTTGGACTTACTCTAAAATATAAAGTACTAATCCTTTCTGGAGTGAAAAGTCTAACTTGAGCTTAACTACCTAACCTGATGTTCAGATGATCTGATCCAGAGTGAGAACAGATCCTCCAGAAACCACTGTGAAACTGATCTCTTGCTTATTAAAATTAGAAGAGTATAATCAACAGACCACTTTATAAAGTTATTTAGTTTTGTTTTAGTTTGCTAGTCCAGGAATTGTTTGCCAGTTTGCATTTACTGTCACCTTGAATGGTTTACTCTCTTGCTTGCGGCATGTAGGTTAAACCGCAAAGGCAAGGCTTCCTTCTGTGTCTGTCTGCTCTAGTGCCGTGTTAATTTTATTTTGACCAGTACAATTTCCTGAGAAAAACAGTTTTTTAAAAGCATTTTCCAGGGCTTGGAAAAATTTTAACTGCTCTTAATGTTTACTGCTAGTATCTTTATAATTTAGTAACTTTAGACAGTTACCCCCCCAGAATATTTCCTACAAACTTCTTTGACACATTACAGTTTTCCAGAAAAAGCAGAGGGATAAGGGAAGTAGTCTATACTTCTATGAATTTTACCTTCTTACATTTCCTTCCACAGACCTGAAGGGTTATACATGCATACTCTTGAGTATGTATGGCATATCAGCTTGAAAGCTTCCTACATAACTTAATATTATTATAAAAACTAGTCAGATACTTTGAAAGGTCATATAATCTTTTGCACTGTCTACAACTAACAGGCAGGACTAATTTTGCCTATCTTATTCCTGGTTAAGTCTGTTCTTAAGAATTTCCCAGAATAAAAATTTAGCACCTTCCCCATGCAATATATTCCAGGGCAATTCTTTTCAACAGTTCAAAAGTATTCCCTAATTCACATCATACAATTTAAGGCCTGTGTAAAATAAAAATTATCCAGGGTATCTACTTCACTCTTTTTAATACTTTTCTATTTCTCATTCAGTTTGCTTATACAGAGAGAATAAAACATCCAAGCAGAAAAGCAGGAGATAGGGATAAGCAAATACAAGTGTTTATATTCAGATGATTTTCTACATTCTAAGCCAAGTCTGTCTAGGGATGTGGAATCAAAACTTAACCCTCTCAATTAAAAATAGGACAAAAACATAATAAAACAAAACCAGCATGAAGATAGCAAAGCATAAGTGTCCATCTGTAATTTCATCTTTACCTTCTCTTCTGTTGGGGTGCTGTACATCTACAACACATTCACATTTGTCACTATCCCAGATCCATCCATTATGACAAAATTTGTTGGCAAAGGGGCATCTAGAAGAAAAGGAAAAAAAAAAAAAAAAAAAAAAACCACAAACCAAACAAAACCCATAGGAATTAATAAAAAAAAAAAATAATAAAATAGGACCATCAGTGTAGTCATTTGGTAAAATGGGCCTGCTGGTACGCTGGGGCTGTCACTTGTACTACATGAAGCTATGGCAACTGTGTGTGTTACTGCTGCAAAAAGAATACCTTGGGACTGGGTGGTTTTGTTGACAGGGCTGAGCTGTGTGGCTCCCAGAAACTGGAAAGAACAGGTACTGGGCATGTTTCAGAATACATCTGTAGGAAACAGCTACAGTTTTGCAGCTCCCTTTTTCCATAAAAGAGCTCTACCCTACCCAGGGTAGTCTTTGTCTTACATTATCTCTGCCATGTAACTGTATCCAGTTTTGCCAAGCTGCCAGAAAGTGCAGCTCCAGTTTATAATTTGCCAATGCTTAAGGATGTACAGTGGACTTTTTCCAGTTTTAGAGGGACCAGTTTGACTTTCAGGCACTTTTCTCTGGAAGAGAAACTCAAACTGGAAGAAGAAGGCTGAGGTTTGTATGTATTCGTGCAGAAAGAGGACTCTGAGGGGTCAGCAGGCTGATTGAAGGCTTAAGTGGCTTTGCTGAAATGCCACCTCTCCCCTAGCCCAGATGTCTATCTGAAGGGCAGTTGTAGTGGCAAGCCTATATGAAGAGCTAGACAGACGTCATGACTTCCAGCGAGTCACTCAAGCTATCTGTGTTTCTACAGTCTTTGTTAAATTAACGTAGCCTGTTCTCACAAGGACTACAAGTATTTTATATCATATTTTTGATTAGATGTGAGATGACTTTTCTCCAGCCAACGAGCCTGAAAGATGCAAACCAGGACTGGACCAGAAAGTGAAAAGCCATGATTCACACTGACGCTTACCTGACATGCCATGAGGTTTGGCAGAGGGTTTTAGTTTGAGCACAGCACTCAAGCCAACTTCTGCCCTGCCTAAATAATGCACGAACAGAGTTGCTCGTGTCAGGTTGAAAAACCTAAATAGCCTCAGTGGAGCATAACAATATGCATATGATAATATGTGCACTTGAGCTCCCTCTCAAGTACCTAAATGTCTTAATGGCTGCAGATGCTGCTGAACTAGCCTATTATTTCCTGAATTCTGGTGTCCACTCACGTCTAATTCACAAGGTTTAGTTGAAGCATTGTAATGAAGAATGACAATCAACTTATGTAAAAATACTGTTGGGATAACATGAAATGAATGGATCATTAGAATGACCAAATCAGAACAAAATACTTTCCCTACTTTGGATGGCACAGGATGTGCAGAAATTGTAAATGAGGGAACTTACCCATCTTCTTCTGGATACTGCACAGATCTTCGTATGATGGCATACTGATGGCGCTGGGTATTTGATAGACACTTACAGCCTGTATGATTAGCAATTTTGATTGGTACGGGCTCAGGAACACTTGTCAAGGGAACCGAGATCTCAAAGAGCTAGGTGGGTGAAATGACATTTATTTTTCAGTTTCCATTATGCAGTTAATATTTGGAGTTTTAACTCAAAACCTCTTATTCTTTGCCACCACTTTTCCCACCCTTGCTCTTTTCCAGAGGTAGTTACCATGAGCAGGTGGGCACTGAGGGTTTTGAAAAGTAAGCAATGCCCACCAAGAAAGGAAATTGCCAAAATGATGGTCCCAGTGCTGTATTGCCAGCTATTAAACACCCAAGAGCACTCAAAATTATTCACAAACACACTCAAAAGTTCTGAATGCTTGAGTCAAATGGAAAATACAGGTGTTGGAAACTTTGTCCTCAGTTATATCATCAATTTCAATTGCTTATGGAGACAGCTATTTAACTGTCCTAGGGTTTAATCACAGCATGCATGTTTAGTGGCCTAATTTCACCTCCACACCCTCTGCAGAGAGGTAAAAAACAGGAGCAAATAGAGTTCATTCCACTTCAGGTAGGTTCTTGCAGAGAACCGCCCTGGAAACATCTCTCTCTTGATTATAGCCGAAGCCTAAGGAGCCAAGCAGCCTAGCTTCAGTGCATGCAGACTGCTTAGCTGATCTCTGTTTAGCCTTGTGGAAGCCGTGGTTCCTTGCACAGCTACATGTCAAAGCTGTTGAAGCGACCCGCCCCCCGCCTGTACCTTCCCCGAGCCAGCTTTCTTCCCATGGAAATGAAGGCATATATAGGGTATGTCTTTGTGTGCCAGCATGTCCTGGCTCAACGCTGCAACCACATGTAGGCATTGAAAAGTATTCCTAAGACAGACTGCTTAGACATTTGAATTTAGGTGTCACGGTGTCTGACTTCAGGTGGCATGAATATCCTTCAGAGGATATTTTATGACAAAGAAAAAAGATGCTGTCAGTAATATGGGAGTAATTCCATTCATTTTAGAGGAGTAAGTCTGGACTGATGGTAGTGTATCCAGGAGTGGGACTTAGCTGGGGACTTCTGAGTGAATGGTTATTTTGAAGAATGCTGAAGGAATGTTACACTCTGCAAAACTGCAGTTTTTCAACAAACTTATAAACTGCTGCTTCAAAGCCACATAAATAAATAAATACATTTTAGCCTGACCTAGCTCCCTGAGCTGACCAGATGTCTTTTGTGTGTGGCCAACAACTCATAATAGCTTTCTCCTTCTGGTGTGGAATGAAAGCAATTAATGAACATTGACGCCAGAAGGACAGGCCTGGGTTTATTTTACTCGAGCTATATTCCAGTACAACTAGACACAGTGGAATTAGATTCCAACAAACCTGAAACCAATAGAGACATGAATTTGACTTGCTTCCCATAAGGACTTCAATTTTCTTTTTAAATCAACTGCCCTACATCTTCGTTCTGATTTAAAGAAAAGCCTTTTTCATTAAAATTTGATATGCTACTCCAAGTCAAAAGGTGTTATCAACTATAAGTTGGGATGCACAAAATGAAGATTAATCAAGGAGGACCAGTCTCCTGTGCTCCTTCTGTAGGTGTGAACATAGATAGTTTCATCTGTAGTGCTGACTGAAAGTACTAAACTTGGAGCTCTGCTCAGTCACCTACTGGAACAAGATATCCCTGTACATAGACGCTACAGGGAGTCTACAGAAAGAAACTTTCTGTCTGTTCTCTTTATGCTCACTTTTTGGCATTGATCGTTAAAACTGAGGTATTTGTCTCCTGTTGTACCTAAGCAGTAGTTGACTACTACTTTAAGCCTTTCATTTCCAAAGTGATTTGTAATTTGGCACATTCAGATCATGGGGTATTCAAATTGAGAGCATCTGGTCTCTCCTGCTGAAAATATGTCCTTTTTAGGCTGGCAAAACTGCACATCCAAAATTATTAGCCAGCCTTTTTGGCACTGAGGGCAGTTTCAAAAATGCAGCACTTAGACTCATCTCACACAGCAAAATTTTCCAGAGTCTCTCTTAATCCTTTGGTGCAGATGATTCTCATGAGCCAATACTCCCCAGAGGTCCCAGGTCCAAGTGCCAATGCACTAAAGAAGGATTAAACTTCTTAACATCATGTGAGCCTTCAGTCACTTTCTCAGAGCCTGATTTTCCATCTCTACGCATATATATCCATTTTTAACATTGAACATGAATGTAAAATTGCCATTGCACATGCCTGCATTCACTCCGCATGGATAAAAAATTTATTCTACTGTTTGTTATGATAGTGCAGATAGATCTGTCATAACAGGATCTCTGAAACCAAACATCCTTCTTCCTCTCCCTTTTTGGATGGCCAGTGTAAAAAGAAAATAGATGAATAGCCTCATTTACCGTTTTCGACACGTAAGTTGTACTTGTATTCATGCAGCTCAGACTCTCCTCATTGCAGCAGCCCCCGCATCTGAACACATTCACACAGGGAGGCTTGAAAAATTTGTTGGTCGTTGTACCCAGCTCTTTGGCAACTTCCACACAGGTTTCCCTTGGCACACATTGAGTCTTTTGCCATTCCTCATCTATGACTGGAGAAAACACCATTTTTATGAGCAATTATGGCAAAGTTAAACCTCTGATTTGTGAAGCAGAAGCATAATATAAATAAAAATTAAGTGCTGGCAGGCCATTTGCACTTACTTGGATCGATTTGCACTTACTTGGATCGATCTAAGGACTGGAGAGAGTCTGAGTGCGAAATTATCCCAGTAACTTACACCAGCTGCACTGGCAGAGAGGTTTTTGCATGTATCCGCCCTTAGTTTTCAATGCAGATGACCAAAATCTCCATTAATTCCAGTGGTTTAAGTAGAGCTGCATTGATTTCCCCTGCCTGAGAGTCAGCTCCACTGTGACTGATAAAGCTCTCCACCATCCTGTTCTCTTTTTCTCCAAGGTAGACCACTTTATTGTCATTTTATCCTCTCTTTGTGTCTACCCCACAACAGACTCAGCAGAACCTGGGCCTGACTGCAAGAGGATATTAATGATTAACAGATTCCGGTCAGAGGGTATTAATGCTCCTACTGGATGTCAGCCAGCGAACACTGTTTCTAAAATGTCTAATGAAATCCAAGACAAACACTCTCACACCTCAGTACCATCAGGGGGTTCAAGTCTGAATAACGGGAATATGAATTCAAGCATGATTTATCTATTGAAAACACTATGGCATCTTTCAAATACTGAGTTGTTATAGACTAGTAATTTATTTTAGATTGATCTGTCAAATCCTGACTGTGAGAAGGAAAAATACATTAACTGACTGAACCAGAGGGAGAAAATAGTGACATTTCCATAATATTATCTAAGTCTCATTAAGAGGTGGCCCTGCCTTTTTTGGCTTTTGCTTGCCTGTTATGGATTTACTCAAAAGTCACCAGTGCTTACGCTTTAGTCCCTCTTAAAATCATGAAAAACATTTTTCCTCTCTGCCCCCCTCCATCAGGCTTCTGAAAGAGCAAAGGCAACTTCTGTACTATCAAGACAATTACTCTCCCATTGCAGCCCACCACCCTATTGTTGTGCAAGTGGTGCGCACATTTACAGGGAAGTTCTGAAAAAGAAAATGTAAAAAAATCTGGAGCACTTTTAACCTACATGCTAAACTTTTTTCTTCAGGTGAGCATTTATTTCTGTCTTTCCTACCTGACTCTCCTTTTATTTTTAACTTTTTCTTCAACCAACTATGTATATTTAAATCAGCTTGTTTATTCCTGCAAAGTCCTTCCTGAAGGTTGATTCACTCCACTCTCCAGTTGTACAAAAAACCACAAGAAATAAGAGATTGGGGTCTGAATTATGATTTTACAATAAATTAAGAGAGGAATCACTAAAATCAATAGAACTTTATGTAATGTTTTAGGTAATATTAGTCTCTCAAAACAGCAATCTAATACTAGGACTTAAAATAGAATATGAACTGTTTGCCAGACTCATTAAGGTATGTGCATGTAATCACTTCAGATGTCACTTCAATGAGTATAAGCAGTGATGACCTTTACAACTGTACACATCCTCAGTTTATTAACCACTTCTTTAGCAGAAGGCCTGTTATAGGAAGGGGTGGTCACAAAGAAGTAGGTGTCACTTTTTGCTCAACCTGATATTTTCGATGAGCAAGCACAGGGCAGCTGCTGAGATACCTGGCTCTGATAGAGTCCAGCTTGAGAGCACTGCAGTCCTGGGTGAGCTGAGCTGCTCAGGGAGGCACACAGTGACATGAAATTTCCATTCATTTATCTTTAAAGCTCTAGAAAAGAGGAAGAGAAACTCCTGAATTTGCCCTGCAGGAATTTGGGGTGCAGTGGAAGATGGTCTAGCAGTGAAGCAATGAGCAGCCTTGACCCAGCCTTCTTGTCAAAACACTTTACTAAAACAAAACAGATGCCCTTGGCAAAAAGGTTGTTGCTTAATGACTGGAAAGGGTGTGGGGGAAAAAAAATACATGTTTATAAGCTTGTTTTTTAAAAGGAGCTTTAGTACCCTGACCATATTAAGATGTTAGAATAAAAGTAGCTTCTGTTCTGGGGTAATTCCACTTTGGATGGCAGAATGGAGAAGATGACCTGTTGGGCTTTTTTTAACCTAAATTTCAGTGCCTTGACTTTGAGAAAGCTGACATCTCTATGTCTAAAGTTAGACTTCGAAAGGGAAAGTAGGAAGTGTCTTAATGTCTGTTCCAAGCAGAAAATTCCATCTATATGACAATAGTCATCTGACTTTATTACCTGAACAGTTAAATTGTTCTGCCACTGAGAAAAAAAACCACTGCAATATGCAGATCCTTAGTAACATTTGATAACATCCTCTGTTGCCTTGTTTTGACAATAGGAATATTTTGAATTTTCATAATTGCTGGTGCTCTTTAAATGAGCAGTGGTGGGTAGAGAATTACAGGACTTGACACTGGATAATACTTCTATAATAACTCCATAAATTGTTAATGTTGCTGTGTAGACTTGTACAGCTATGTAAACAAAATGTTGCTCATTAATTAAAGCCCTTTTTGTTGTTTTTTCCAGTGTGCATTTGATTTATGCTTTTTTCTGTACAAGATTTCTATGAGAAGTTTAAAACCCTTTTTAGACTGGCACTCACAGCTGCACTTCTGTGCTGTGGCTCAGAGAAGCAAATTAAGGCCTTTGCTGGGCCATAATTTAGCTGAGTAATGGTGTGCAAATATGGCTGTGGTTATTGTGAAAGTAGTATTGGAACAAGATCAGCAATATCTGGTTTCCCCAAAGGAAATTGATATGATCATATCACTTCAGGGTAAAGACCAAACAAAAAAAAATGACTAGCTTGGTCTGTCCTTCATTAGTCTACAGGGTAGATTTGCTGTAGGATATCCATTTGCTAGACCAAAGTGTAGTAACTGAGCCTTTATGTCTATGAATATGTAATGCATCTTAAGTTTTTCACCTAGAAGGAACAATATTCATTTTTGCTGCAGCTGAGGGAATAGATTGTGATTGCATGCATTCAGATGTTGGTTTATTGTTTCAAGATTTACTTCTTTCTGGACATACTTCCTCAAATAGATTGATACTAGGGCAATACCGTCTTACTCTGCAATTCTGCTGCTGATGCAGTGCCTTGTATCAGAGCACACCTAATAAAAAAGGGGGTTTCTATGCCAGTGGTAAAGCTTGCGTTTCTGCCTGCAGGCAAATTCTGAGATTTAGGACAATGCTGCTGGCTGGTCCCTCAGTCAGCCAGTCCAACCTGTTCTTTGCACATTGACTTCCCCTCCATTCTGTGAGCTGACAAATCTATACATAATACATTTTCTCTTTGGAGAATATACAGAGAAAAATAAGCCTGATTTGGACACAAAGCAGGGAGGCATACTCAGGCTGCTGCTTGACATTTTTTCGTACAAATTCATTTTCCATGAATGCCCTGTTTTTCCCAGTATGAGTGTATTCTAGGAAACCCTGGTACTTAGCACTTTACTGCACAAGAATCACTGGTCCTGAAGCCAAGGTCAGACTCAGCTGCAAACGTGCACCTACCTTTCAGTGTATCAATATCATAGAAAGCAGCAGCAAATCTGGTAGAGCGATGTGATGCAGAGCGGGAGTCTAAATTGGCCAGACTCTTAAGTTTTAGCCTGCATTTCCACAGCTTCCAATCCTCAGAGTGAGTGATACGAAGCAGCTCTTCCAGGCTAGATGCTCTCCTGATCTGTTGTTCTGACTGCTCCAGTGCTGACAAAGATGTCCTCTGGAAGGGAAGGAGTAAGTTAGAAACCAGTACCTTTACAGCCTTGCTCCAGAGCAGCACATTACTGAAAGCACCTGAGAGTACTTAGGAAAACAGTAGCACACAGAGATGTCCCAGGGTTTGATAGTGCCCAGCACCACACTGACCTGCAGGATTTGTGTGAAAGAGGGATATCCACTTCCTCACCTTTTCAATCACAGCCCTCAGAGCTATTTGACAAATGCCGGCTTTGCTGTTTCCTGGTCCCCAGGGAACCTGGCAGACATCAATGGCATTGCTGCTGATGATCAGCCTCAGCTGGCTGGCTATGCAAGTGTGGATCCCAAATCACCCCTATAGACAGCCTGAATGAGTTCAGCTGGTGAGCACAAGCCACGTGTCTTCGCAGCAAGCCATCTCGGGTGCAAGAACTCTGGTGCCAGCCAGGAGACATCACTGCACAGTGATACAAGCCGGAAGCTGCCTGAAGTGTGAGGGCCTATCCATGTGTCAGGCAAACACAGCATTCAACGTGCTGCAAAGTGCAGGATGCACTTGCCATTCCCCATCTGACTACCATTTGTGTCATGCCCAAGTTGGCCAAAGTAGCCTCAAGTCCAACCTGAGCCCTATGGCTGCACAGCAGCATTAAACACAGTCATTGCATCTTCCACATGAGTGATATACGTGACCATTCCCTGCTCCCAGGGAAGAACACTCCTTAGAAAGACCTACACCATCAGTTTAACATTGCTATTCTCTCAAAAAAATGCCTGTTTTACGAAAACTTAGTATTGCACAGCACCCCAGAACAATAATGGTGCCTTTGCTGCTTCTTTCTGACATCTGTGTTTGTGTGTTTATGAAGACATTGAGTGTTTATTTCCACTGACTCACCCAGATCTGCTGAAAACTGTTGCCTCCAGTCCAAGTACAAGATTATCATTGTAAATGGCTGTGTTGCACTGGGCCTGTGCTCTCAGCTGTACTCTCTGGTCATGTAGTTGATTGTACTTTTTGACTTGCATATAAAGAGCTGCAGTGCAGTATTTTATCATAAATAAAATGTCAGTTCTTAAAAGCAAAGCTGAACTATAAGGAGCTGGCAAGCAGTTGTATAGCAGTCTGAACCACTAGCAAGTAAGTGCTCTGTATAGGACTGGGGAAGGGGTTTGGGAAAGGGTCACCTATAAGAGTAACTTTTTTAGATGAGATCTAAAACCCAAGTGCTGAGTGCATCTGTTATTTGTTGTTAAAACATCCATGGCATTTATTTTGCAACGATACAGATGTTGGCCTGTACATACGGGCCAAGTTCATTTTGGGGTAATTACTTCTACTGACCTAAAATTCCCTATGTAGTTAATTTAGAATAAGTTATTTGCTCTTCTTTATGCCCATACAGAACATTGTATTGTGCTCTAGCAAGCTGCCATGAATCATTATAGAGATGGCTGTTTTTCATAAGTGAATGATGTCTCTTGCATTTCATATGTGGTGAAAACTGTAACACCCATTTCAATAGTTTTGGGCAAATAGCTCAGAAGAAATGTGAATACTTAGTACCAGAAACTGAATTTCAAGATAGTTTTACAAAAAAGCTATCTGGAATTTTGCTGATCTAGGAAAGCTGGATTTCAACTTGAGGTTAGTGCGTCAAGCCTTATTTGTTCTAAGAACTGCAGCTTGTATTCACACCCATTCACAAACTGTCTCCTTGACCTCGCAAAACATGTGAGTGTAGAACTGGCACTGGCTTGGTAATGGGACCAAAGATTTTAAAACTGAACTCTAATAATTGTTAACAAGACTTTTTTTCTCCCTTTGTGGATAGAAAGATGTTCTGGCTGAATCAGCATCTTCTGAACTAGACAGCATTGACAGAGAACCTGCAAAATGAGACGACAGTATTCTGTAAATTAGAAGATATATCCCTGCACTCGTAAGAGTCACTGGCTCAGGACTAGCTTTTCCATTTCTTTTACTTAAATATCAAGAGTTGTTATTAATGATTATTATATGGGCAAAATAAGTTTTAAGCCTAAGTTGAAAGGGTACAGAAAAAGTATACATGCCCCTACATGGTCAGCAAACATCTCTAGGTTTACCTAAAGCAAGAATGTGTATTAGCTTAAGGATTTTTCTATTTTTAAAGCTGTACAGTTTCCTAATGTGGACTGAACACACTGAAATGAACTAACTTATGCTTTTACAAGTATTATTGCATAGAAAGAGGGATGAGTTATTGTAGTAGAAGTCATTTTTATACCAAAAAAATGCATCTTCAATAGGATTTGATTTTTAGTAACAATAATTAAAAGAAGTACCTCTGATATTGATGCATCATAGTGGTATTAACAAATTGCCCAGCCAGCCCAGGCTCAAAAGATCATGAGAGGTATCACTGTGATGGATCTTTGGTCAAATCAATCTCACCACGGTTATCTAGGGTCTAAAACATCTGAAAAGAAGCACCTGATTTTGTTCTAATCCACATAAGTGCCAAGACAGGAACAGTGAATAACACCTTATGTGTTTGGCTTGACTCCTCTGAGACTACTACAATAATCTCACCAAAAATGTTCTTCTAAACACTAGCTAGAGCACAGAAAGACTGTTCAGCATCTAAAAGGACATCCTTCATCCTTATACACATTAACCATAAAAGAAGCTATGCACAACTCAAAGGCATTCAAAACGAAAAGCTTACAAAATTAAAACAATGTGCAAAGTGCAGCAGCCCCATTCAGCAGGGCATGGCCTTATGACCACAGACACCACAGACTAAACTGCTCCAGTTGGGCACCCTCTTGCTACAGCACAGCATCACTGACTAGTGTGTTGTCACAAAATCTTCCCAAGGCATTAATTTCTGGTCATCCTGCAGCATCAAATGAAAACACAGAACCTCTTACAGTCTCAGATAATGAAGATAGTCAGAGGGCTGAAGCACCTCTCCTACAAAGACAGGCTGAGAAAGCTGGGGCTGCTCAGCCTGGAGAAGAGAAGGCTCCAGGAGACCTCAGGGCAGCCTTCCAGGACCTAAAAGAGGCCTACAAGAAATCTGGAGAGGGGCTTTTATGTGGGCAAGTAGTGATAGGGCAAGGGGGATGGCTTTAAACTGGAAAAGGGTAGTTTTACCCATTTTTTACAAGTTTAGTGGATGTTAGGAAGAAATTCTTCACTACGAGGGTAAGGCACTGGGACAAGTTGACCAGAGAAGTTGTGAATGCCTCGTCCCAGCTTGTGCCTTTTGCATGCTCACAAAATGAACAAATTACCTATGGAGCTATATCACTGGAAAACTCAAAATGTCCTCAACTTTTGGTACCCATAAATGTACATGCGCCCTTTAATCAAAAAAATAGATAATGCTGTTGCCTACAAGAAATGTTCTCATAGAACTCATCAGTAACAAATATCAGAGTAGTACCTTTAAGTAGCTCATTGTTACCTCTTCCGTTTACTGCTGCTACTAATATAATTTTTCTAAGTATCTTATCTAAGAATGGATTCCATACCCAGAGATAAATATCAGATTCATACTTAAATGAAGTTGTATGTTTTTTGTAACACTGACCTCTCATATGTTCCAGAACTATTCTCAACTCAAGGAGGAGTATTTGTTTTCCTCTATTTGGGCTATGAGCAACATCATTGACATCAGGAAATGATAATGTGGGTTAGCACTGTGATTTTTGGATAATTACAACTTTTGTCCTTCCAAAAGAAACCAAAATGGACTATCTGTCTTCTTCCTAGCAATCTCAGATGCCAGAAAAACCCTAAAAGTAGTTAGCATTGGAAAAGAACAAGAGAAAAAGCAGTGATACATTCAGTAGCCTTTCCCACCTTCAATGCTGTCTTAAATCAGACACTGAGTTCATTCCCCATTGATTTATGCTAGTGAAATATTTGGCTTATCATGTCGCATAGATGCACAATCCCACATAGAATCTGCACTGTTTAAACTGGGCCCCTTCTGGAGAATTAGTACTCACAATCTCCTGTCAGGTGCTCAGAAGTTTGCGCCTTTTTCTCCATGCTGGACAAGTTCCTAGGTTTCTTGCCTAAGAAAAAGTATCCTACCCTTTGCAAACTGATGTCTACAGAGCACACCTTTGCTGATACCCATTTTTAGCATGTGCTGCTCTTTACAGCATGACATAGATGGTCTTTGCATTAATGCTGTGTTTCAGGATCTCCTGGAGGTATTTTGAACGATGGAGGAATGATGTATGGAAGACAGTAGTGAAAGAAAGACCCACTGAAGTTCCTATAGCACAAACACATGCCTAGGACCCAAAATTAATACTTTTGTTTCTTTTTAAATTCCTTTCTTTTTAATTTTCAAAATTCGTTCTTCTCTGCCTCGCAGTCTTTATCTACAGTGGGATATAAACCTCTGCTTAAAGATGAACATGTGTAAGAGCTCTTCTGAAAAGGAGTGGTTTTCTGTGTTAGGGTCACAGATACTATTGTGGGAAGAGCTGCATAAATACCAGTGGAAATTCAACATTATCACTGTGTCTGAGGCCAGAACAGATGATTAAGGAACCTCTCAATAACCTTGCACTGTTTTATGATCCATCCTCTCAGCAGTTAAGCAATCAAAGAAGGTAATAGCTTTATCTTGCCAGGGAAAGCAGATTGTAGCTGCGTAACAGAGTGATGACTCTTAATGCCCTTGTAACACAAACATCATCAAAAAGGTTTAAGCTAAGTTCAGACTAAATCTTTCAAAATAAACCAGTGTGTGTGTGTGAGTTCATCATGAAGTGAGGGCACTTGGACATCAGCAAAGGTGCTAGCAGCATGTGAGGGCATTTTGTACCTTTATGTGAGTGTTTTGTGCTTAGTACAGCAGCAGCAGATGCATTCAGTTTGAGAGAATTCATATAGAAGGCAAAGACTTAACATAACCATGAGTTAAATTCCCTCTGTTCCATTGATGCCCAAAGGCTATTCTCAAAACTAGACACAAACCAGTTTAAATACTAGGGAGATGATTCATCACCACATGAAAATACCAAGGAACTTTGCTGCTGTGTATGCCACATTTGAAAATTACCTCCTTTTCTTCCATGAAGGCATTTTCTTCCCCAAGGTGTTCTTATGCCATGAGCTGATCATAGTTATGGGCTCATCTTGCAGAGACAGTCTTGCAGAGACAGAGTGCCTACAGCTCCCTGCCACCCCACAATCATTATAAATTAAAGAAATCGGATCCTATGAGTCTTCACCTGACTGAATATGAACTATCTGAGACTCGTATTCTAGTTAATGGAGAAAAATAGGTCCATTGTGAGGACATTGATCTCACTGTAAAGTCTGTTTGATAAACTGTTTCTCCAAACTGCCTCTTTTTCTCTATTGATGCTGAAGCAGGAGCCATCAGGCCACTAGCTTATTGGTAGTTAGGTGACCTGAACCCCATTCAGCTGAGAGCAGCCAAATGAGATGAAATCCCCTGTCCTTATCCGAAGCACAAGCAATTTATGAGGGACAGCAGTCCCTCATAGATTTTTCTGTTGCACAAATATGAACTACCAGTAAAAACAACTGCACCAGGGTCTGAAGGGCCTGGGACTGGCTGAAGGCCAGCAATGGCAGCTGCCTGGACCGAGGAATGAGTTTCAGTTCCTGCCTCAAAGCCATGTTGTGGTTGCCCAGCCATGCTGAAGCTCACGGCACACAGACTGTGAGCTGATGTGGCCAGGGAACTGCAAGGGAGTTGCTGTGGAAAAGTCTTGTTCTCTCTTGGCAGGAAAACAGGAAAACTCCTGCCATTGTGAGGCCAACACAAAGATCTACAGGGTGTCCGAAGGTCTCTTATTTGGCTGTTTCCCTGGTGAGAATGACAAGCTTGTGTGGCATCTCTGCAGTAAGAGGAAATCCTTCTGAGAATTTTCATCATTCTTATTAGAATTTTTAGCATTATTATGACTCCTAGGAATACGGGGTCAGGTATAAACACAGAATAAAAAGGTGATCCCTAACCTAGTGTCTACAACCAAAGTAAAGAATGAGAGAAATCAGAGGAAGGCATTCATCCAAAGGGAGTACCCTTTGGAAACTCAGAAAATACTGCTCAGAGTGATGGGCCATGAATTTGAGATAACAAGGGCTCAACCATTGCCAAATGTTATCATTAAAAAAATACTGCCTATAATACTGCATCTTGTATCCTTGGGGTGTTGCATAATGGGTGAGAGAATCTGCAGCTTGAAAATATCAGGCTTGCCGGAATGACTTACTGCCTTATCAATAAGCAACTAGATCACCCTGTAAACATTTAGCATGAGGTGTCTGACTCTACCACATGTCTGACACTTAGTAGTTTGCACTAATTCTATCATCACCATTATATTTCATTTCTGAAGAGAGAAAAAACATCTGCTTTTCAGCAGCTCCAGTAAAATCAGAATTTGGATTCTCTGTCAGCTATGAACTTCTGATATATGAAGTCCCATCCCTGACTGTATCCCTTTTGGAAGCCTGATTATCTATGCATTATAAGTGCATAAATAATAAGTTAATTATGATGAATATGACCACAAAACAATGAGGTATTTTGACTTCCTACTAATATTTTTCCCTGAAACAGATGGGTTTGTCATGGGATTTTTCAAAGACTATTGCAGTCTTTGCTATCATTATCAGAAGCATGGATGAAGTTTCAGGAGCATGTAATACTTCATTCCACCTTCAAATGGTGACTTTGTTTTTAAACAAATACCCAAATCTGTTCTGATACTTAGAAAACAGTTTAGGCTGTCTCAGTGCATTGCCTTGTCACTGAACATGATTATCACAGTTACAGCATTAATAACCTGGAGGGTTGCATTAGACATATGATAGTCAAAAGAAGCTGGGGCTTGGGGACTCTAAGGCAAATTACCAGGGCAGCACCTTTTGTTTTCCAAAGCTCCCTCAGCGAATTACTGCCTTGATTTTCTTGCTAATATTTCATCTGTGCCCACTATTAGAGCATTTTCTGAAGCTGCGTCAAAGGGAGACTCCAGGTAACTCTCACCAGCAAAAATATACATCAGACATGTCACTTGGCTGTAATGCCCAGGCAGCTACTCCTGCTCTGTGTGTGGAGGAGGAAATGGTACTCTGAGTGGAAAGCCTAAAGCTCACATCTCTACCCTCATCAGTGCCTGCTTACCCAGAAAAAGCTCAAGGATTGAAGAATAGGTACAGGGAAAGTGTTTTTCTTCCCCCATCCACAACCTAGGTGAAACCTCTCCCCTTGTCTGCCTTGAGAGTTAGAGTGTTAGCCCTGGCCAACCATCCTCTCATCCTGAAGTCTTGTGTGTCATGGCTGCTGAAAGAAAAACTGTATAGAGCCCTGTCCTGTAAAAAAAGCAGTGGAGAATTGCCAAAGCATGGAAAGAAGGACCGACAAATATGTTGCTTGTAGGTTTGCGAGAAATGTAAAATGTTAAAACTAGTGGTTTGACGAGGTGATCTATGAGGGGGCAGAGGGCTTACAGGGAGACCTTTATCTGAGACTGTCACATACAGATGTGAGGTTTGAGGACCTCTTTTGCTAAAACCGTGTCTGAACAGCATTTGACCAAGACCCAGAAACTGTGAAGCAATTTTTAGACTGCTCCACCTCTGATGTTCAGTGTGGTAAAAGGTTCCTTCCAGTCTCCCTGAGCTCCAGTCTTTCTTCCAGTGAAGACAGGAGACTTGCCCATTTCCTTAACTTAGTAGTCAAGGTGGTGATAAACAGTTATACTTAACTGAAGGTGATATGTATTCATAAGTAAATCACGTCAGCTACCCTATGGTTTCAAGAGAACAGCTATTTTATATTTTGAATGGCCTTTTGAACTAGAGTAGATCTTTTGTGGTGCTACAGCAAATAAATCAGACTTTAATAGCATGCTTACATTACCAAAATCCTCAGAGATGAGAAATTTTGGATGCTGTATTCTTGGTGTGAATGAACCAAAATATTCAAAGCAAAGGACAGAAAACATTTAAATTGCATATGATTTTGTCAAAGCATAAGTCTCAGAATATTTAATATTGTTTTTCATGCCCAAAGCAATCATAGACTGATAGTATTTTATCAAAATACCTCTCACAACTATAGACCTTTAGCCAGCTGAAACTTTACACCAAAATGAGGGAAGCTTTTCCCCAGCCTTCAAACATTTTGAGAATCAACTACACTTGTCATTAAACAAATATTTCTTCCCATAGCCAGGCCTTTTGGCTCTTGTAGTAAACATCCTCACAGCAGCTGAATGTGATTTTGAAGGTAAAAACATTCTGTGTGCATCATTTTATGGGAGACATGGAAAAGCCAGATGGGTAGATGAAAGAAATGTGTAGGTCTGCTATGGTATGGTGTTTCTTCCTCTTTCAAGCCTAGTCATCTACATTGGGAGTTTACCTTTAGGGCCCTCTCATGGTGATCACACAAAGTATATGTGCTTGGTTTAGTGAAAGGTCACTTGGGTCACTAATGATTGTCATAAATGTGCAGGATGATATATCCTTGATGTATCCCAAATGTTACTGATGGCTCTGGGAGTCTTACAGTATGTTTTCTGAGCCTCTACTTGTATGTTTCTTCGTATTGTCTTGCATTGCTGCACTCTGTTCAGGCAGCCATGATGCTTGGCACAAAGCAAGGCTAGAAATACTACATAGCAGTTACTTCGTCATACACAATGTTAGGTGCTAGTATAATAATGTGATAGAGTACACATATCAAAAATAGCATATTATATATGTTTACAAAGAGTGTGTCCAGACTGTGGACACTTTCTTCTTCTGGTATTTGTTCATTCTTTGGAAGTCACTGGGGTTTGGACAGTGATTTTGGAACGGCTCAGCAGCAGAAACGTGTATTAAATCAGATGACTATGTGTGTTTTAATACTTGAAAATATTTTTTAATGTGATGAAGATTCCTGCAGTTAGTGCTTTCATCAGTCTCTGGGTTTTCCCCAAGACACTTTAATAAATGTTTTGGAAGTGTGACTAGCCAACTGGACGGCTGGGCTTTAAAATGTCACTTCACAAAGCAAAGCCATTGCCAGTACTGAATGAACTTATGTTACCCCAATCCCATGCACACATTTTCCTGGAATTGTACTTTTTCTTAAGTAATATTTCCCTAGCAGTTCAGGAAAGTATCCTAACGTGGTTTCTGAGTCACATTGCTAATTAAAGTGAAAAGCTTTGCCTGTTTGTATGGCACATTTTCTACACGCAATGGCGATATATGATACAGTAACATGATGCAACATTTTTGCAGTGCAACCTGACTCAGAAAGAACTCCCTCCCCAACTGCACGCAAATAGTGACCATGCTGTAGTCAGTGACTATGGATTCTCAAAACTTCCCATCTAGAAGCATGGCTCAAACAAAGCCATCTGACATCCTGATGATAAGGAGAGCAGTCACCCTACTCCAAACCCATGTGGCACCCACATGGGGTTGCCAAATCCCATGTCTTTAGCTGCATGTCCATTGTACTCAAGTATGACTCTGCTGAAGTGTCAAGAACCCTATATTGTGTTCTAGCACTAGTTGAGGAGTCCCACATTTAAGGTCACATTTGGGGAAGAAAATAGAAGAAATATGCAGATGTCCTTCAGGAAGCTGATGTTTTCTCAATGCAAGCAAACTAAAATACCCTGATTAATTGTTCTGCTGTTCACTGATACAGAAGCCCATATACAGCTCATTCACAGGGACATAAAAAAAGGAGCAAATTCTGGTTGGTCTTCCCATAGGCAAATGGGTTCTCTGCAGCTGTAGTGAGGACATGCAGAATTTTGTCTCCATTCTTCAAGTCCCAACAAGAATAATGAAGATTTACAGAACATGCTGGGGAGGTATGAAGCAGGCAATGAAGTACTTAAGGGACTGGCATATAGTGGGAGGAATTAGAAATTCCTAAAGAAATAAAGGATTCTTGAGGGAAGGTATCACATCAGATTTACTTCCCTGCAGCAAAATATCTCAGGTCATTTCTTTCCCCCAAGGGAAACTGAGCAATACAGTGATTTTAGGGCTATATCTCAAAGCCAAGCCCAAGAAACATCAATGACCAGTTTTGTAACTAGACATACCACTGCTGAGAGTAAGGTCTGAAAGAAACACAAACCCCAGTCATTTAGTGATAACTAAAAACTACTGTACAAGGTTTATAATGAGAATAAGAATAAATGAGTTACCAGCTAAAAGAACTGTATTTATTTTTCCCAAATACCAATATGGTGTCCACAGGAGCTAAGACACAGGTAAACCTCACTCAGATCTAATCTGGAGTAGAGACTGCGTTGATGAGAACAAAATCTGCAGACGCAGCAGCAGAGGTCTCACAAGCCAAAGCTTTCACCAAGTTTATTTTTTTTCTTCATTTTCTAGCAGGCTGTTTCTCTGTTTGCCTCCGGTGGGAGCCTGCCTCCATCCCACCACATTAGTGGTTAGAAACAACTCAAATGCCTGTGAGGGAGAAAGCACATGTAGGCTGTGGAAAACAGACAAGCAGCACTCGTTGAGCCTGAGTGGATTGCTTGTTTCGGTTGCCTTGAGACCTCAAATTAACAGAAAGTTGGTCCGCTGCCCTGTGAACCTGCCTTCCTGCCTCCCCTTGGTTTCACTGAGTTTCAGATGTGAGCCATGACTGATGTCAGAGTTTAATTAGGGCTGATTTAATTTCAAACATCTGACCATTACAATGAATTTCTTAAATGCTGCATCTGGTTAATCTAAACAGCCTGATGTACTTTTCAGAGCTCTGATCTATCCCCAGACATTACAGTCCTCGCTGAGATGGACTGAGCTGGATTAGCAGCTGGGAGGGATTTTTTTTGCTATTTCTCACAGGCGAGAACTTCTCTTGATAAAGTAGCAGTGTATTAGAATCCTTTATTCCTTTTCAGCTTGGTAAGAGCCAAGGACATATGCCATGTGGTATGACGACAGTATGGAATTGTTCTCTTATCCTTCACTGTACCTTGTCAAGGCAGTAGCAGATAAGTAAGAACAAATTGGATTTCCTCACAACCTCCCTGATAGCTTCCCACTCCTGAAGGAAAAGCACAAACAATCATTTCTGCAGGAATGTGGCAAGTAAATTTTCATATGCTTTTGGCTCATCGTGCCTATCAGAGATGGTAATCACAGAGAATCAAAAGAAACAGTGACAAAGCAGGGATAATAAAATACTTCTGAAAACCACAATTTCATAATCTTAACTCATTAAAGTTTGCTAACTTTGAAAGGAAACTGGATATGAGGACAAAAATCCTAGTTTAAACAGAGTAAATGTTTGCAACAAACTTTAGAGTTGCTTTTTTTAGCTGTTTAGCAGTTTGCTGTACTTTCAAAAGTCGCCTTTGAGGAAGTTATCCCATGAGATAGAATCTCTTTTTCTGGAAACTGAGCAACAGTTGCAAGCAGTTATTAGAGAGCTGCATAGATCTATGTGAAAACCAACATCAGTAGTAATTACAGAGACTAAAGTTTATCTCTAGCTCTGCTGATTAGGTTTCTGTGAAGAGCTCTGTTTTGGTTGCACAGACAGACTGCAGCTGGCTCAAGGAAGGGAGAGATGCAAAGAGCTTCCTGATTCCTTCCGCTCACGGTGTGATGGCTCTCCAGTATTCCCATGCCTTTCCAAGGGCAAGGTATTCTCCACTTAGGTGGTCAAGGGCCTGGGGATCATGGGGAAGTGCTGTTTCATTCTCATGAGTGAACAAGGACTATGTACCAGCTGTGTTTGGAAAGTGACTTCCACCTCTGTACAGCTCACAGTGGCAGTATGAGACTGCTGAATCTAAGAAAATCTGCTAGAACAAAAATGACCAGTCTAGGCTGTATCAGTGTTTAGTGCAGATGTAAAACAGGTTTAGCTGTGGAAAAGGAATGCATGTAACAGACAGCAGCTGTGTTTACCTCCTGGGCTAAGCAAATCTACGCCCTTGGTCTTCTGATCAGAAAGCAGATTTCTAGTTCAGTGATACACTTAGCAGCTGTGGATT
Organism: Psilopsiagon aymara; assembly: GCA_024733675.1. NCBI lineage: Eukaryota > Metazoa > Chordata > Aves > Psittaciformes > Psittacidae > Psilopsiagon > Psilopsiagon aymara. The sequence goes on from JANRGW010035400.1 coordinate 34,715, forward strand.
TCTGATTTTCTAATGAACCAAAGGAGGGCTCACCTTGGGGAGAAGACCTCTGCAAAAATAAAAGGCCATGAGTCTGTTATAACTTGGGCACTGCTAGTTGTCCCCTTCCCTTGCCTTCCTCCTAACGCTTTATTAATAACATTAAGGACAAAATAGGGCAGGAAGCAATGAGACTCCAATTCTCAGAGATCAAGACCTTTCAGCCTCATTAGAGAGGTGGTTTTAGTGTTTGAAGGCAAAAGCAGCTCTGACTGATCGTTGGCTTTTCTTGGCAAAAAATTCACCTCAGCTCTGATGAATATAGGACATTGCTCTTTGCGTCTAATTTTAAAATTCTGGAAAAAGTAGCCATGTCTGTCATTGCTCTAGGAGAGGAAAAATGTGTGGGGGAGAGACGGGAAAAGAGACAGAGAATTTTGTGTTTCCTTGGCTGAGGGGCTTCCAAAACGTAACAGACCATCAGAACAAAACTTCAACAAGGAATTTTTGAAGCATTTCCTGATGAAAAAAAAAAAAAAAAAAAAGAAAGATTAGATTAATTAAGAAATGCTCAATGTTCAGAACACCCATGTGGAAATCTAATTATTCAAATAGGACTTCACGTGTCAGGCTGGCATCTGGAATCAAGAAACCGGTGTATAAGGCAGAGGGTTTGCTGCCAAACTCAATGTGAGCCCTGCCTGACACCTGCACAGCTGAGTCTGCCCGCTACTTCCCACCATGAGACTGACTTCCAGTTGTTTCTGAGGAGCTGGGAAAATGCTGCCAGACGTTAGATGTTCAGGCTGAAACTTTCCACGCCAGATGTCTGCCTCAAAATGATTCTAATATTTTTTCTGCTTCCTCTGCCAAAATGGTCTGACCGCAGTTGAGGATGAAGCACCTTCTTCATCCATGCAAAAAAACATTGTCTGGCAATCTCGTCTTTGCAAATGTTTGGTGATTCCCTGCTGTAGATCACAGATGTGAAGTTTTGACACCTGAGGAACCTTTTTTGGCCCAGATGTGTCTACTGCTGTCTCTGCAAAAATCCACCCAAATGTAAAAAACTCCAAGAGCAACAGCAGGGACCTGCCAGGGTTTAGCAGCTAGACACTCAGCAGATGGAGCTTGTGCTGACCCTACTCCATTCAAGAGCAGGGCCACAGCAGCTCCAGGCCATGGGAATTAGAACAGAGGAGCTGCTCTTCCTCTCTTTCAAGCCACTGGGTAGGGCAGCCAGGGAAGCGAAGTTGCTGGATTTGCTTGTGGAAGGGGATATGAACACTGATGGAAGAAGGCAAGACCTGGCCAAGGAGGCTGGGAGAATCCAGGGAGATCAGGACTAGAAAGTGAGGTCAGGAAAAGGAAAGCCGGGGAGTTGTGACCACAGAGACAAAGTGAGAAGCTAGGGATGGAAGAGCAAAGGGAGAACCATGGTCAGAAATGACCAGAAAGCTAAAGGGTCTGGTAGAGCTGTCTCTGAGAATTTTGGACAAACCTCCTAAGAGTCTTAGAAAGAACCAGGATATCCTCATCCAGAAGGGAGCAAGTAGGAAGGGGAGCAGCACACAGAGTGTGAACAGGAGCCCAGTAAGGAAACAGAGCCCAAGTCCTGGAGATGAGGGAACAGGGTTCAAATGCTGGGACTGGAACAAGTCAGGAATAGAGAGAAGAGGGAATCGGGCCTGACAAGCAGGGAACAACCTGCCTTGGTGTGCACATGTTGGGGGGAAAGGACTCCTGTACGTAAGAAGAGGATGGCACTTCTGAAGGGTGGGAAAAGCCAAGCGCAATGGAGATACTTGCTGAATCGGGGCAGTTTATAAGTTCACTGCCATAATAAGGATATTTGCAGAATATAAGATAATATTTAAATCCTTAGCTCCCTGAAACTCTACCGCATGAATCCACACTGACACCACCTGATGGTTTTAAGCATCAACATGTTTAAAACTTCAGGTGTCCTGGGCAGAGCTCAGTTATACAACAGGGAGGAGAGCAGGTTGCTGGTGGCTAACCTTTCTTGAATCTCTTTAATTGCATATTACCTGCATCCTGGCATTAGTGTTTTTTACCCAGGCAATGCTGCTACAGGTCTTAAAGAACTTTAAAAAAATAAGATGTGGTAGGTTAATGCAATACAGCATTTCTGTGTTCTGCAAATTCAATTTCAGGTGCAAATGGTAAGAATAGGGATAACACTCTACACTGTTAAACACTGCAACATGAAGGATTTTTTGTGGAGTATATGCACACACTCAAAAGCCCACAGGTTGTTCATGTTCATTCTGGCTTGTTTTAACAAACCAGAAATCTAACATACTATGTAAAACATTAAAAGAAAAATAATCAGCTTAGCCAAAAATCTCTGTCTACACAAAAAGAACCAGAACAAGCCGAAAACCAGTGTTTCCCTTGTGGCAATCAGCAATCAGTGAATGTGAAACACAGCCCTTGTTAGTCTGATCTACACAATACCTTCAAATATCTAACAGTGGCAACTAACACTGATTTGTTATTATATACAGAACCCTGTGACTAAGTTGGCTGCTTGAGAGTGGTAGCCAAATTTCAATGAAAACAATTACAGAGGTACATAAGTTGGACAGACAATCCTATCATAGTAAATAAACTATAAACTGTTTTAAATTAGCAAGGAGAGCTATTGCACTTTTTCTAGGCAAAGTGGATAAGATTCAAAATTTAATTAAAGGACTAATTAAGAGTTTACTGTTATGTTGACTAAACTTGTGAGGACAGAACTATAATCACTGCCAATTATTCAATGGCTAGTATTCTACATTAGAAAGTGCTTTCTGGTTTAGATAAAGTGACTGCTACATGTAAGAAACCAGTGATTTGTCACGCAGTGCATAAAGGTAAAGCATACAGGGCCGATTACTCCGGTCCTAATGCCTTCAAAGGACTGATTGGTAAGGTTGTAAATTAAAAGCTTGTGAATGGTGTGTAGGCAAAGGGGTTAGTCATTAGTCATTCTGAGGCAGACATTGCTCACCACTGCTAACTTCTTGGGCTGACAACAGCAGTCTGCAATTAAGTACATAACTTAGCATTTATTTTCTAAAACACAGGACAGTGTGCAGTGTAGTTCACAGGGTAGTGTGTGGTCATCTCTTGCAAGCAGGAGGTTTTTCTGAAGTGAAAACAAAAATATTAGCTTGTTTTGCTCTTTTAGTGAAAAACAAATAATTTATTCTGGACCACACACCAAACTAATCATTTTTGGACCCGCTGCACACGTAGAAGCATTGTCCCAGTTTTTGTTCTGATTTTTCTAAATGATTGTTCTGGATGTTCTCACATTGTCTCAGAAAGTCAGATCTGAACAACCCTACTCTCAAGGTGAGGCTTCAGCTTAAATTTTGTGGCATTTATTGTATTCAGAAGAAAGCTTATTTTCCAGACAATGTTCTCTTTTATTACTAGTTGATGCTTATTTTAAGCCCTCAATAGCAACTTCTGATAAAACAGAAGAAAAATATTTCTCTGATTTCTGGCAAAAAAGTGAACAAGTGATGAACACATGGTTTTAGGGGAAAATTTTCAGGAATACTAATTCCTGCAATTATAAATGCCCTAAATAAGAAAGTGTATTTAACGAGCATTCTAAATTCTCTGGTTTGCATTTTTGTTTAGATTTTGCTTTTATTTTGCATGACTGACATTAAAGATTAAATAAGAACAAAGTCTATGGCAAGTACTTAATAATAACTAGTTAAGACATAAAATATTAAACAGCAAATATGTTCTTCATTATGTATTTTCTTTCCTCTATGACTGCTAAATATTTGTGCAACTAAACCATCACATAAAAAAAACCCCAACCACTAAAACAGCAAAAAGACCACCACTTTGACCATTATATATATATATAATTCTGGCAATTTGGATTATTAACAATGACAGTAAATAAAGACCACCTACCTTCACAGGTCCATTCTCATAGTCAGATCCTTGTAGCAGATGTAGAAAAGAAACTGTGAAAATATTCACAGCTGCCCACAGTTTGTACATTCTGATGTTTATAATCCGCAGGTTACTACGCAGACGTTGTCATACAGCTAGAGGCATCTGTTTCAAAATGCATTTCTCTATCACCAGTACAGAAAAGAAAAGCTTCCAGAATTTCTCTTATAAACTCACAAAAGATTCCAACATCCGAGAACAAATATCTGGCTCCTTACTGCTGAAAAAGTAACTGTAAGTTCATCTAGAGAATGTCATTTCTTAGAGCAGATTTTAGATACCCTTGAAAGAAAATCATGATAATGGTTTATATATATCTGTATGTATGCACATACACACTCACAAGTGATCAGGTATGGAAACCAGTTAATGAAGCTCATGTATCTTCCTTCAAGACACAAAGAGACATTCAAAATCCATCTGTGGTCCAGAAAATGTAAGAAATCTGCTCTATTCTGTGCTCTGTGTTACAGCAGGCTTTTAAGATGGTAGTGGCCAATGTTTCGAGCTCGAGAGCTGTAATCCAACTCTGTATTAAAACTTTTTTCACAACCTTCATGGAAGCTTGCAGAAGCATGTGTCTTAAATCTGATACAGACTTTGGCAGTAACACAGTCAAATTTTGGCTCTAATCCCATTTTGTCCCTACCAATAGCGTAACAGTTTTTAAACTAACTGATGCAATCTAAACTCTCATTATTTTAAAGATTACCTGAAACATGAAACTTCAGCACACGTTCTTACACAGCACACATATTTTGTGTTACTTAAAAAAAAAAAAAGAAAAAAGAGGAAAGGAAAGGTAAAAAGAGTGACTTTAATGTGTTCTGTTTTATGTGGCATAGGGTTTTCTGGATAGATTTTTAAAAGGAAAGTTAAAAACAAGGCTTTTATTTTTGTAATGAAACCATATGAAGGTACAGATATAAAGGAAAAATCTGTTGTTATTGCAGCAAAAGACAATCATTATTTCTGCAGCAATTTGTGCATGCTTTTTCTCTGTATATTCCTATATTTTATAACAGAGATTCTAAACTTGGAGATCTAACATTTAAAATTGCAACATAGACAAAGGCTCTGATAATTATGCATGTTAAATCTATATTGTTCTAATAATATAATGTAGTGTGTTAAGGAGAGTAGTTCTTCTCTCACATAGCTTAGCGTTTACAGGATCAGACTATAGAGCTGTTAACATGAACCAGTCACAAATATTTCAGAGCACTGGTTTTCTACTTCTGCGACATCCAAGCAGTAGCTCTCTTAAATACAAGTCATGCTTCTGTAACTATCATTAGCTTACATAATTTCTCCTTAAGTACTTATCATAAACGGACATTGGAGAGAAAATTACTTGAACCCAGTCTTTGCAGCTATTGTCAGTTAACGGAGTCCTTATCTTTTAAAAACATATGTAAAACTCTATGATTTTTTAGCCTTGTATTTTGCCTCCTGTTTTGTGAAAGCAATCTTTTTCTTATTTTTGCTCTCCTCTCCCACCCACCCCACACTGTTTTTTACAAAGTCAGCAGGAATTTCACCTCTTTGAAATTTGTGTGAAAAGCTGCCCTCTCTGTGTACCTGCTTCTCCCCCTCATACCTTTATTGCATCCAGGCTGATACTCAGAGTCAGTTTCAGAGACCCCATGCTAAAAGGGACATTCTGTGTCTGTACTGTGGTTTACCATTAAAATACTTTAACTATTTCATCCATCATTTTAAATTAACATGTTACCTAATGCTTATGTATGGTCACCTTGACCTCATTTACTGTCTCTCTTTCCCTACTGATGCTAGCATCCATCTCTTTGCAGGAGCTGAAAGCCTGCTAAAATAAATGCATAATGTCTTAGCCTCTAATGCGCTGCTTAAGCAAAAGGTATCAAACAAAAATAACCACCATCCTCTCAGGACTGCGTGATAATAATTTTCTTTGACCTGTAGAGTGTCTGGTCATCAGTGTCTTTCATTTATGGGATCATTATTTGAAACACAGACACAGTTTCACAAAACAGGCAAGAAACAATACATGACCTCATGCCCTAAAGCCTGGTGTGTATGATACTCATACAGTCTGTCATCAGCACCTTTCAGGGATGAGCTGCTCTGTTCCCCTGGCATGGCTGGTGCAAAATTTCACCAGCCAAACTAGACACCTGTAGCCAGCCTTTTCTCCAGCCACCAGCCAGACTGCTTCCCATCAACTCTCTACTTCATAACTTGGCAGAAGCAAGGGAAAGCCCAGGAGCCACACTGAGGTTTTTAAATAACCAGCAATGGAATTTCTCCCATCAGCCCAGCAAGTGTTTAACTGTTTACATGAAGCAAAACAGCTTTGGTGGGGAGAGCAAAAAGCACCTGTGGTCGTATGTTCTGCAAATGAGCAAGGAAGGCACGTTTCTGAAAACAAGGACACAGCTCAGGCCTCTGCTCTAAATCAGGAAGCAAAGTAATTCAAACCTGAGGGATCTCACTTCCTCAGCCTCACAGTGAAGGTGGTGATTGCCTTTCTACCCTTGTGAGACCCACAGACTGTACCTAAGGGACTCTTAGCAATCTACCACTAGGCTGCTTGTGCTGGAAATACTGGAGGGAAGCACCTCAGTGGCATTTTGTGTGTGTTCTAGTTTGTAACTCTTACTTATCAAATTCAACTCTGAATATATTTGGAAAGGTGAAACTTGAATCTTTCTTAAAGCAAACAGTTGATCAGAAAAGTTCACCCAGCTCTGGCTTTTTGGACGAAAGACTGAATTTAGCCCCAGGCACTGAATCAAAATTGTTTACAAGAGCAAGATAGATGCCACAGGCAGAGACAGAAATACGCATTCCCTCCCCTCAGACACAGACACAGACTAGCAAATTCTTTTCTTCTAAAAACCCCTTTTGTTAACTGCAGAGGACTTTAGTTTTAGCTCAAAGTTTTTAGTGAAAGCAAAAGCAAAGCAAGAGATATCAGTTGATTGGACAGCAGAGAAACTGACGAGGGATTGTGGGGAAGCAGCATTTTGGCACCACTGCTTCCATCCCTTTCCCTATTGCTCTTGTCTCTCTATTCCAATTCAGATATGAATCTGTGCTCCCTCTGGCACCATCTCAGCCCTGCTTCTCACACAGATTTACTATGATTTTTCCTGCCTACTGCTGCACTGGGAGCAATTTAAATACTTCTGTGTTGGAACTCAAAACTCCTAAGTATGTTGAGATTATATTGCAGGCTCCCTACAACAGCAGAGAACAGACTTCTGTCTGACCAGACACTTCCTGAGACTATGCTCTATGTTTTAATTTAATGTATGAAGAGAAGTCAACAATACTTGTGTTCTAGTTTCTTAATTTATCTCAGTTTGATATTGTAGGACTACTTGCTCCATTCTGTGCATGGATAGGTTTAATCTAACACTGTATGAAAAAGTGCTTAAATAAAATTTACATGGCTATTTACAGGACTCTTCCTTTAAAGCTGAATAAGCAGCTTCACTGATATCAGCGAGGCTAAATACTGTGTATTGAACGAATTCAAATGTATATATCACATTTATGTGAGCAGCTAATAGATTGTGAGCAATTGCAGGAAGAACTTAAGAATTTAGTTCAATCAGATCTGTTTCAAATATTGATCAATACAGATGACTTGTGTGAAAGAAGTTTAAATCTATTCATCTGCAAACATGTTGTATAATTTATTCAACAATATTTAGAGTCTTATTTCAGAGTAACAGTCTCACAATGCATTGCACAGAAGCCCTGATTCATTGTTTCCCATCCTCCCTTTTTGTGATGGAAAAGAACATATAAAAGGCACATATCTTGGTAGACGTTCCTAAGAACATACTAAGTCATGCTTTCCTGGTATTTTCCACTTATTTTTAAGATAGAATATGAAGACCATGTACAGTTTATTTACCAGAGCTGCTTATTATAGTGCATTGTCGTTTCCGTACTTGGGCTCCAGAGCACATAAAGAGAAAAAAGCCCAATACAGATGACTAGAACCTGAAAACTAGTGCCAAACTTAGCTTACACTTTTCTTTCATGCATACACACACAAAGAACAGATGAACTTCTTGAAAATGATGAACAACTCGTATTCTTCAAGCTGAAGTTCTTTCAGGTGAGACAGTAAATTCATTTGGCTATCTGAAAGTAACTTACACCTTCAGATAGGTGCAGACTAGTGATACTCTTTGCCTGACAAAACCATAGGGGAAATACATCAAACAAAAACATCTTCATCTGGAATGAAACACAATGTAGCAAAGCACAAAAGGAAGATTTTTCAGGCCTTTTAACACAAGAGTAAGCCATAAATCAATCGGACTACTCAGATCACAGAAGATTTGTGAGGATAGGCCCTAAATAAACTCCAATTTAATCAACCAGTCTCAGATTGCAAAGTTTACATTGGAGATCAATAAAGACAGTTCATTGCCTTTACTTCCAATAAAACACTATTTCACCCAATACCTCGCACTTGAAAACTTCCCACGATTTCAATGTCAAGGAAATTACATAATTCCCAAGACAAGTCATTAAATAAATATTTTTAAGATGATTCTATCAGCAAATTTGTACATTCCCTCTAAGTAATCCACACATAGAGAAACATTTTCTTGAAAATTACATAGAAAAAGAAAAATTGTGTTAGTTATCTAAAATAATAGATTTAATAAGATGCTCATGACAGCAATTATATAGCAGTTCATGGTCACTCATTGGACATTATTAAATTCACTATTAAGTAATTATTAAATGAGAAATATTATTTTAAACAAAGAGATGTTTAATATGATGGCTACTGACATCAGAAATTTCTATCAAATAGCAGAAATCTTGAAAGATCACACCAAATGCTAACCTGGATTGATAGCATTTAGAAAAATATGCAAAACCTGATCTGCAGAGTCTCAGACTCAGAGCCTGATGGGACTCTTCTGAGGCTGTGCTAGTGTAGTGATGGGGCAGTACCACCCAGCTGCCCCCAGAGATAGCCCTCACAGCAGCCAGGATGCTGCTTCATCTTATCGGGTTACACTCTAGCTACACTTAAATTAGATAGAAGAATTATCTACTTGCTACAGCAAACTGAGAGCTCAGTGCAGGCTGAAAAACCTGAAGGAGGAGCAAGTCAACCCAACTGGGTGCTGTTTCTCTACTGCACTCCAGGCTGTGGTGCTTAGCTGCTATCCATACCTCAATCTAGCTAGCTGAAAGGTCACTGGGGAACATATACACAAGCTGCAAACACACCCTTGGCTGAAAGGCAGGCATACTCTTAGCATCAGCAAACACAAACCCCCATATTCACCCACTCAGCTGTCAGCCATGCCATGCTGCAGCCCAGCTTAGAGGAGGGATGCTGCTGTTGAAGGCACGCAACAGGAGGAGAGCTGTCAACAAAGGGCAGATAAAGATCATAAACAAACATTTCTAGTTGAGCTTTTGAGAAATGAGCACACCTTTAATTGCTCTATCTTTGAAAGGCTCTGCCCCAGCCTTGTGAAGAAGAGCACAGCTGCCTTGTTGCACTTCTCTCTAATTCACATTGTAACGCCTAATGCCTGGAAAGATGGAAAACCACTGCGGAGATGCCTTCTGGGCTGAATGACAGCTTTAGCTACCACAAGTATGGTGAAATTGGTGTGATGATTTCTTTGCATCTGTTTCTGTTTTTCTAAGTAGTCTAACCTACACAGACTCTGATCAGAAAGAAAGACCTCCCTCTGGATTCCTGCAATTCATATTTATCTACAATAATGAGAGCTCTGTGTCTGCTTGTCTTCACATCCATCTGTCTTTACATAACCGTTAACAAGAACATAACTGGAATAATAATCAAACTTTAATTACAGAGTCATGCAATAGCATTCACAAACCTTTATTTTACTTGTGACTTTTATAAGTCCTCGCTTCTTTCTCCAGAGAAATGAGGCAAGGTGAATAGAAAGATAAAGGGGTTCTCATAGTTAAGGGAAAGAAAGGGAAGGAAAAAAAGAGCGAGGGAGAGTAGAGGGAAAGAGAAGAGAAAGGAGAAAAGGATCTCTGACCAGGAAGCAGAACTCATCCTTCACAACTATTAGTATATTATTATAGCAATTATTATAGCAAGGACTTTACTGGCTGGTGTATATCTGAGAATCACTAGCTGTTCAAGTCAGATGTCAGAACAGCTCATAGCTCACTAAGCCAAGGAAGGAAGCAAATACTAAGAGGACCGATTCAACATCAACAGTTCAATGTCTGCATTCATATTTCACACATCTGACATTTCATCCTCTGCTATGATAGAGGAAGGAAAGGAAGTATAACTGTGAGACGCAGTGAGTATCCAGTCTGTTGGATCCTGATTTGTGAACAAAGCAGATGAACTCACGGGTGCTTGTAAACAAGAAAATTATAATAGGTTCTTCAGTTTCTCCAGTACACGTGGCATTGTTGCTAAATCACCCTGGGTCTTAACGGTATGTGCAGCTTGTACCAACTTGTGTAGCTGGATAGACATTTGTTGTATTATGCACATCAAGCCTAGAATTTCTCAAGAGAAAGATGTGACTGCGGGTGATATCAACAGCCTTAACCTTGCAGTCTCTGGTAACGTCTTGGGTGGTTCAAGAGCTTTACCTGCTCCTGCTGTACAGACTTCCGTACTTGTGCTGCAACGGACAAGGTAGCCCCAGCTGGAAATCACTCTTCAGTCAAAACAAAACACTAGATATTTCCACATGGAAGAGCAACAGCACAGCTTGTACTTTAAATATTTCTTTTTTTCAACCAGTTGTGTAGAATCCTATAGCAATATAATTCAAGTGGCTGTTGGGTGGATAGTGGCAGGAGAGCAGCTACATGACATTAGGGAGATCTGACACAACCTTATAATGATGAAAATAACATCATAATGCATCTGTTAGGTGAGAGAATACTCATTTAGTCTACTGACTTGCATTCTCAGAGGTCAAAGAGCAAATACGTGTTACAATCTGGTCACTTAAAGCTAAATTCATGCAAGGATGTTTTCTGAAGCAGTCCTTGCCACAGGATCACCTCTAAGTACTTCTGGGGAGCTTAACCAACTTATCACAACATTTTGAGGCAGGCAGACTTTGTGATATAAGAGGAAAATGCAAGATTAATTTCATCTTTGCACTTCAGGCATTCAGCTAGACTTTAGCAGTCAGTGGAACTGTAGGCATGACAGTCTATCATAACAGGAATACAGAAAAAGCTAATTTCATAACCAAATACATTTACCTAAAATGTAAATTAGCCTTTAGCCTTTGTCTGGACATGTTAGTCATATCCAGCCTACTCAGAAAAGTTCTCAGTTAGAAGTAATACAGAATAGCTCAAGTTCAAGTGCCTGGCCAAATTCCAGAGCTCTGATGTTTCTTTCTTCCTAGTTCTGACATCCTGTCAGGGAGATGATGCCTTGAAATAAGCAGAAACAACCCCCTGGGAACTATTTCTGTGCCCAAGTCCCAAACTCTTGACCCAGTGCACCTGGCCGGAGTATACTGTGAAAACATCCTGCCCCTCAAGGCCAGCAAGGAACTACAAGGTCAAACAAGAAACAATGAGATAGCTTAAAAATACCTGTATTCCCACTCCCTTCCTTTCCCTGTCTTCATCAAAAACAGAGCAGCTTTTTGCAGAAACTTTCAGCAGTAAAAATTCCTTGGAACAACTGCCTTTATGCAGCGTTTCTCCCAGACTGAGACTTCCACTCTCCTTACAGACATTTTCACGATGTCAACTGACAAATCAGAGGTAATAGGCAGAGAAGTATAAGCAAGGAGGTCCAGAGTGAGCAAATTTTGACACAAGTCTTAGGCAAACTGATACCATGTAATGGGATGTATAAGAGCAAGACTGTGACAATAGAGGGTTTTATATTTTTATTTTCTACAGGTAATTTCCCTTCTTACTGCTATAGCACCCTGAAGTAACAGCCTTGGAGCAATATATGCATATATAACAGATGGTCTCAGAATAAGCACAAGTTTCAGCATAATTGACCTTGCAGTGAACACCCTGAGAGTAAACACACAGTGATTTACAATGACAGCAAAGCACTGAACATTAATTTCCTGATTTATTCCTATTTGAGGACACTTTAGAGTAACAACTCAGTAACCTGAAAATAAAACCCATCTGGTGAAACTTAAAATTTGGGGATTAAATGTTTATTATTTACATTTCACTACTTTAGCATTCACAAACACTAGGCCAATAAAAGGATAAATCAGCTCCCTGAAATCAGCAGGGAGGATTAACCATCTCTCTTGAGCATGTTTAGAGAAATAAATGTATACTCTGAATTATGTATATCACAAAGTTCATCTCTAAATCTAGTTATTTCACACTTAAAATTTAAAAGAACTCCTGTGGTTTTCTGTTTCCTGTTTCTATTACATCCTATTGCTATCAATAACAGAGAAACATAAACACAGATTTTCAATCTCACCCTGCATTTCCTATTGAAAACAAAATAAAAGATGGCCTGACCAAGTGGCTTTTGTAAAGTGTTTTCATCCACAGGCTGGTAGTGCTACTCTAGCTCTGCCTGCACACCAAGATCAAATGAACACTTCAGAGCCAACATCGTCCTATGTGAAATGATCTACTTATGCCCAACCATTGCAGACATCAAGGTTCAGAAGACAAGTCAAAGCTTTTCAAAGCACAGGAGGATTCCTAAAGTGGCCCGGTTTCTTGGCATTCATTCATCCCTGAGCCTGCTGGTCTCACACCCAACACAAACCTATTTTTTAATGGATCAGACTGATGTTTGCTGTTCCCCAAATCTGCTCTCAAGTGTAAGACTCTGAAACTGTGTTCAAATAACACAGAAAGCCTGATGGATCACCCACTAGTCATGGTGGTGTAGAGTAGAAGGGTTCACTTGGCCATATAAATAAGTTTTTCCACTGAGCATTTTTTAATGTCACAACTCTGAGAGACCTCATCCATCTGAGAATTACTCTGTTGTTGGCATTTGATGAAAACACGATGAACTTAAGCCTCTAGTACTGCCTTTTGGCCAGGGTATTCATAACAAAATCCTCTAGGTTCAGAAGGGCAGTCAGGGAATGGCAAGCCAATATATGCTGTTTAAAAGAAAAGGGAAAAAACTAGAAATAAGTGAAATAATGAGATAGTCTGAAGTTCATATCAACTGTGAGGTTAATCTGTAGATGCAGTGGGGAAATTAGATGGGAGAATTTCTGATATAAGAAGTGAACCCTGTAAATTCTGAAATAGCAAATACTTATTAAAGATAATTAAAAATAGTTCAGAAATCAGGCAAACATAAGTCCAAGGGAAATTAAACCTTAATTATATAAAAACTGGGACTATATCACTACTGTGACAAGTTAGAAATCAGTAGTTAACCTAATATAAAATTTTCAACAGGTTTTAAAACACAGCAAAAAAATACGTGATCTGTACCTAAATGTTCAATTCTTGCTCTTGTGATGCCTTCACTTTGACAGAAAGCCCTTCAGGAGTAAGAACAGTCCTTATCTGTCACATATCGAATCTTAAAGAGCTGGAGATGTAGTAAAATATTTTCAGGTTTCAGAAAAATTATTGTCAGTGCTCCATAAAAGACACTAAGTAGATTTTAATCCAATAAGCAAGTTTGGTTTTGTTGGGTTTTTTTTCAGGAGTGACTAGGAACTAAAGGTATCTCTAGAATATTATAAGAGACAGTCAGAGAGTTCTGAGTATTGAATCTCTGCTCCTCTGCCCTGATTCATGATTACCTTGCTCCCTCACCCCCTTTGAACCCCTGTACTTAGCTCACTCCAAAGAAACACCACCCAGGTTCTGGCAGAGCTCTTTATCAATAAGAAGGCTGTAGCAAGGGGATTCCCTGATTTCCTTCACACAGAGCTTTGCTATAGTCTTCAAGCAAGCTTTGCATTTTCCAACATGCACAAATGTCTTCCTGCCATGCCGTGAGGCATGGTACATGCATAATTATGATCTAATAATTAAGTCATTAAGGATAATAATGTTTAAAAAGTCATAAAAAGGGATAATTATTACTTAAAGCCACAGGAACATCACATGGAACTTAGAGGAGATGTTTGGCCAAATGCTACATAGCCTAGATTCAGCCAACCTGCTCATAAATATATCCTAATGAGTTGGCTTGAAGCCATCTGGACATAAGTCTCTTGACTTTAGGAGATGACTCCTCCCTTTTTTATTCAACATTATACAAACAGTCAAAGGGACTATCCAAGCCTTAGAAAATGTATGCTATTAGGAATGTTTTGTACAGATCTGCATTTTGTATGACCTTTGATGCAACGAACATTGACTTCCCTGATTTTAATTGACTCCTGCTATTGAGGGACTAAAGAAAATACAATAAACATATTTCAACAGATAATTACTCGTGAATCTTTCTGCCAAGCTGGACTCCACATTTAGAAAATTTCTTTGGAATGCATTACATCCCACCCACCATTGTTCTGAATGCAATAAAGAGCACTCAGCAGAAGAGGAAACAGAACACAGCAAAAGATCAGGTGAAACACAGAGAGGATTAGAGGATTCTACCATGATGCAGATTTATAAGGACTTCCTGTAAGAGGCATTCTGTCTCCCATTGCAGTCTCACAGATGGATCCCCAAGGCTGGAAAAGTAGGCAGTACATAAGACAAATTTACATAGAGAATAGTTAGCATGTTCAGTGTAACTACAGTGCTGTTATTGTCCTAATGTTCTATTTTGGGAAAAAGATCTTTATTCTGGGCCATTTAAATTTTTAGAATTACAGAAGAAATTTAGAAAGAATGATCAGCCCAAGTGAAACTGTTTCTGCTGGTGTCCATAGAAAGGTTTCCTTTCCAATTCCAACTTCACAATTAATGCAGAGTTTGAGGGATTGATGTGCATCATGAAAATCAAGAAAATTTTGACCAATTAATAAAAATGCAAGCATTATGGAACATTTGGAACTTTCTGATCTAAAATTCTGAGAGTATGCTTGTAATCTTATACTTAGAAGGCTGAAGGGAGGTGTAAGGAAGGTGATGAGCAGCCCATAGTTATAGTTTATGGCAACAGTGTCAACAGCCCATATCTTAGGTCTTATCAAGAAGTGTCCTTTAGACTGCAATTATAAGGGCAAAGGCACCTGATTCTCAAACTAAACAGTACTATCAGTCAATACACTATGGTGAAATTCTAGTTTTTGGTTAGCATCATCAGGATCTTTGAATAAAACAGACATTTAAATATGAAATTACAGGAACCAAGTCGTATATTTTTTTCTAAACACTTCTGAAAACTATTTTGCTCAGAAACATTTGTGTTTCTCTTGTAATCAGCTTAAAATCCTTACAGGATTTTTTTTTTTTTTTTCCTTGAATACATTCAGACTCACTCTTTCTCAGTATTAACTCAGAATGTTTCTATCATGAAAGAATGTCATTTCCCCTCTACTTTCAATCTGGATGTGTGTAGCCAGCCTTTTCTCAAACACCGGATATGAAGGATGGCCCAAAATCTTTTGATGTTGAATAAGAAATTGACTGTGAATAAGAAATGGCCAAAATACTCTAGCATGTATTTGAAAAGCAGAAGATGATACAAAGGAGTCTGTAAAAAGTGGATATTCCCATTAAAATAAGATCTTACATTCTTATGACACACATTTCCTTGTCTGCACAGAACTGTCCTCAAAGGTCCTTGCTGTCACCATGTCTTCTCTTAAGCCTTGAATACCATTTTGCAAAGAGACATGTAAGTTTATTTATGAAGTGAATGTGAATGTATTAACAGTGCCTTTTTAATAAGTCACACGCTTCCTGAAGAATTCTTTTTCTAGAGTCCTTTCTAAGAACTCTGATTTACACATCACTAGTACCAGTTTGCCAATATATTGAAGCTCTGACTTATATGGCATCATTTTTCTTCTCCTTTTCTAAGGGATGGATAGAAACAGCAAAGTCTGTGATTTCAATTTACATATAAATATAAAAGTAGCTGTTATGGCCTGTTGCTCTATTGTCAATTTCTGGATTCATGGTTAAATGGCAGAGCTTTGACTATATCCCCAGATGCTGAAGTCTGTTTGTAATACTGGAGAAAGCTAGCTTTATAAACCTAAATCATATATATGCAAAATATGTTGCTATTTATGCATAAAATGCTAACAAAAGGGTTGCAGAGTAGCATCAAAGACTACTACATAAATGTTCACAGGCAATTTTTCTGATACATTATGAACCTTGTTTTATTTTGTAAATCAAAAATGTTTCAAAAGGCAAAATGCATTTTACATGTCTTTCACTTATAAATACAGCCAAATCAGATAAGAAATATTTTCCATTGCTAACCTGGGCCAAGAATGCTAACCAACAGTACAGTTCACAAGGCTCTCACTGAAAATAGCTGTTCTAAATGTGTGGTTAGATTAGGTTGTCAAAACATTTGTAAAAGCTCAAGGAAAGCTATCTGGAAAGGCTATCTTTCATTTGTAATTGCAATATTTTCATAGAGTATGGCTTTAATTGGCTACTGCATTTAATCCCCATTGGGTCTGCTTCCCTTCTTCCAGTACTAAGTATTAAGCAATAATTCCCAGTACTGTGAGACATACAGACCAGGCCAATAAAGATATAATATACATATTAAAACTTTGATTACTGCTTCTTCTTTTGGTTGGAGGTACTGGGCAGACGTACAGATCAGTCTCCTCTTAGCAAGGGAATTAGGACTGCAGACATGAGCATAGAAAAACTATGTCTCTATTTTCTGATCAACCTATTCATGCCTCTAGTATGTAGAGAGTATAGGAGAGCTAGGAGTTAGATGCTGCAGTACAACATCTAGGTGACACTGCTGGAATGCATACTGTTAGGGGCGCAGCTTTGACCCTCATGTTACTCTTTGTGGGTGGCCCCTGTGCTCCCCTAACTGTGTGCAGGCATGTAACCCTGATCAGATAAAAGGGTGGAGAGCATTGGGATCTAAATCAGTTACAACAAGCAGCAAACCAGATCTGATTGATAGATGACATTGAGCATGTGAATAATAAGCTTGTAATAGAAACCTATTCTTTGGGCATATTGTCTTTAAAGCACAGTAGCATCAGTAATGCTCAGAGACTGAGGAGGAAATGAAAGCAGTGAGCTGTCAATCCACCATATATTGTCCTGCTCAGCCACAGACTTGATGTTTTTAAAAGCAGCATCTCACATATTGGCAAATCTTGTCATCTTGTCATTCACCAGAATGACATTTTTGTAGAGCTGAATAGAAGCTTCAAGGAGAATTGCATACAGCTTTACCAACATTCCCACTGCCAGGCTTGGTGTGAATAAAGGGTGTTAGCACTGAAATACAGCTAGACACAAAAATCACTGTACCAATTTTTAAAAAATAGATAGGATGGACTGCACTGAACAGGAGTGAGGGGTTTCACAGACTTGAACAGTGGGCACGGACCCCTCTTTGGATAATGCCTGAAAGCCTTAGGTACGGTTGCCATCTGAAGAACAGATAGGAAAGATTTAGATAGGTGCCTTTTCTCCTTGTTTCCAACCTCACTGGCAGAAATGAGGCAGCATAACAAATCTGGAGTATTCTTAACACTGCTTTACAACTTGCTGGCAGTCAGCAAGGTAATTTTGGACAGTGACCAGCTTCCCCAGGAGAGTATTGCACCTCCTTCAGAGGCAGTGCTAAGAGGACATTCGTATGTGTGTGTGTAAGCCCTGACAGAGACCTGCAGCTCTGCATAGGCTACTTCTAGCTTTGGTGCATATCTACCCATGTGCACATGTATGCATGTGCTTTGAGCAAGCACACTGGAGTAAATATCAAAGCAGTATTTCCAGCTTTGGCTGTGGGGAATCTAGCTGGCCTGTTCATTGAAAATCTGAAGCCTAACTTAACCTCTGAAAATCCTTGCACTGAGCCAAATCACACAGTATCCAAGGGAATTACCGGTACCTATGACTGGATTAATTTCCTGTAACTTCAGACTTTTACAAACAAGTATATGGTTTATCAGACCAAGCACACAAAGCACGTGCTTTAAAATAAGGACTGTCCTAGCAAGCCTGTTTGCATCCACTATAGTGAGGTCAGAGTGACTCACTCAGGTGCAGATGGATGTTGTCTTCAGGGGTGCAAGCAACTCCTTCAGATGTCCTTCAGCCATGCAGTAAAATCAGAATGTTTTCCAGATGCATTTTTCTTTTTCTTCTTATATACTGCCTGGATAATGTCAATTTCTTAGAAACATTTTAAGCTATTTTAAATTTGTAAGGCAATGACTTTCCACTTGTCACAGAATTCACGAAGTATCCCATCTGGGGTTGTTGCCTCACCTGAACTGAAATATTTCTACCCTGTGTCTTTGTTTCCTCAAGGTGAAATGTGGTCTTCCAAAGTTTTCTGCAGGTTCCTTAAGCTTTTAGACACGCTGTTTCTTTAATAACTTCTAACAAATCCCTTTCTGCCTTAGTTGCTATCCAGTAACATTAATCTCTAGCAAAGGATTTCTCCCTAAATCAGTTCACTCACTTTTTGATTCAGTCTCTCTGTTTTGACAAAACATATTGCTTTCATCTTTAGATGCTTCCTTCCATTTGTTAACTACAGTTGTTTCAGAGTCACACCTTAACCATTCAGGCTGCAGCAGGGATTGCTCAAATGTAAGGAAAGAACTTTTGTTCTGTATTGAACTGATGCTGGGAGAAGTAATTGCATTTAATAGATGTCGTTTATTATCTGAGATGTAGAGTAGACTCACTGGAAATGCCATACCAAATATTACATATGCACCTCTCAAATTCTAGCACTCCACAACTGGTGTATGTTTTCTAATGTTAGAAAGTATTAGAAGGACCTTCTTTTTAATTATTGATGAAATTCTTAAGTGTGGTGTATACTTTTGCGCATTGTTCTATTCTTAATCCTCAATGCAGCCAAGTTAATATTGCTATCAAATTGTAACTTTGCACTAAAAGGATTTTTGGTGTGTCACATTTTCAAGGAGTACCACAGTGGGAAACATTCATATGTTTCCATACACACTCATAAGCAATCATTCACATTTCCTTTTGGGGAGCTACCACTTTACTAGGAGTATATCTGCAGTAAATCATCTGATAGGAATTCTGCTAAATTACATGACCACATTTTCTACATTCCCTTCACTTGCTATGTGCAAGGAGTCATTTGTTCTTGGTGATCACCTCTGACAACAGAGATTGGTGAAATACTTAAGTTCTGAAATTCTCAAAAATGCCAACTCTTTCATTCTATATCTTCCAAATTCCCATTTTCCCCCCTTCCATCCATTCTTTTATGCTTTCACTTAATCAGTCATAAAAATTAAGGGTATGCCTCTTTTTTTTTTTTCCTAGCTTTTAAGACTAGACATAGATAATTAAGGAAAATCCCATGACCCGTTAAAAATAACTTATCTCCAGCCGCAGTTAGATCCTAAATTAAGGCTGATTCCTAAATAGCACTATAGACTCTAAATCCCTCACCCAATCTCTCATTTAAGAACATCTGTGTACAACAAAATCTAACTGTCTTTCATGCTTACCTTACAAATGGATTTTGGATGCCACACAATCTGTTCCTTAAGCCAAACTGTAGACTGGTGGTTTTGGCTCGGTGCAGTTGGCTTATACTGTTCTCCTTAGTGACTGAAGAGTGTGAAATCAGCTCAGATCAGGGACGCTATTACCCTAGAGAACAGTACCACATCCTCCCAAAGGATTTATTCTTAGAAAGGTACTTCAGCTTAAAGAAATTCCTTCCAATGTCTCTATCAGATGAACAGCACTGTTGATTATGAAAACTGAAAAGACTTGACATGTTTGTTTTGCATGAGATTGCTTAATAATTTCACATTTGTCTCACCCTGAGGAATGACAATAAATCAGCTTTAGCTCATTTCTCTTATATTTGTGCTTTTGTAATCTGCAGTTTTAAATCATCACGATCTGCAAACTATGATATTTTGACTGCAGAGATAGGGAAGTCTTCTCACTCTAACTTTCCAAGCTTATGGGAGCCTGTTCAGTGCTTTTAGGTATTTAAGGAAATTAGTTTTAAAATCCCTTAAATCCTGGAACTAGATTTTCCAGGACATTGTACACTGAAGAGTGCTTGTATCAAATGGAAATCAAAATGCTTCTCCCCTTCAACACATCAGGTCCACCATCAAAGTAACAAACATGCTGAAAGTACTGCAAGACTGATAAAATTGCCAGGGGAAACTTAGACTGAATGTAAAATAAACTATCACCATTCTGCAAAGTTGCAATATAAAGAATGTTTGAGTGCAATTTCTTTTTAGGACATTGCAGACAAAATAACAATATTTTCAGCTAGAATATGCAAGAGAATCTTTTAAGAAACTGCCAACCACATCAAACATCACTCTGCTTTTAGGTTTTGTGAAGGTAAAACATGCACCAATTCTCACTCAGCATTTTTTAAGCAATTATCTCTTGTGGATATTATAATGTTCAGAGACAGAAGCAATGCACAGTGACTATTTAAAAAGGTGAGGTGTATTAACATATTAAGTTCAAAATCCTCATGACATTGAACTTACCTCAGAAACAACAGGTCAAAAGTGACTTGTTTTACATTAACTAGAATACTACCCAGCTACCTCCACTTATGGCATTTGTGCATTTGCAAAGGGCTGCCTTAAAAAACATAGTTTTATGTACAAATTTGCATGGTAACATCACCATGCAAGAAGAGATAAGCAAGTGTTTTTACGACCAAAGTGATCTACTTAATCAGAGCCATCATCCCCTAACTCATTTATGACCACAGGGTCATTCATGGATCAACATGTTACTCCAGCCCTTTGCTAAATTTAATGTATTTGCTCACTAGATTCCTGTTACTTCACATGGTATGACCACCTCCAGCCATTCTCCTTGCAATTCAAAGCCAAGATCTGGTATGCTGATTGCAGTAGTTGAATACAGTCCTGACCACTCAACTCCAGGTCTATTCCTACACATCTGTATGATGCATATAATGTGTAATTTGGGGTGATTCACTAGGCCCAGCTTCCCATCTTTATTATTCTTCTGATATGTAAGTAATTTGTAACCTATGCCCTATGCAGTTTGTTGGTGGTGTTACATGGTTGTAATGCTTGATACTATCTTATTCCTCATCTGCCCTTTTTATGTGAAAGCAGCTAACAATTATTATCTTGTACTACAATTAAGATAAATTTCTGATGCAAATCAAACCCACTGCAATAGATTTCTGGTGCAAATCAAACCCACTGCAATAAATAGTAGTGAATTCCCTTTTATACAGCTGGCAGGAAGAAATGCATTACAAATGTGAAAGAATTATGCAATGCTGATATTCTGCTAATCCCAAGGGCAACCTGTGGGTGCTGTGACTGGTGCATGCTGTAAAGAAAACTGTTCCCAAGACGAGGATTTATCAGATGGGTGAGGGCTACAGGATGTGGACCCAAGTTCTTTCCAAGCCATGCGGAGCATGCTGCTTTCAAACCTCCAGACAGCTTTCTGCACTGTGCAGAAACATGTTTTCTCTGAGCACAAAACCACTGATCAATTAGTTAACAATTAGATATGCCTGTTTAAAGGAATCACCCAGGCAATTAAAACAACTGGTTCCCTGAAAACACATCTCTAATGGATGTGTGTCACCCTTTATTTATTGTTTCCATTCACTCCATTGTGAATTCTCTGATGCTGATGAAGTGAAGATTCTGAGTGACCTTTTCCCTCTGGTTTTGAGGCACCTGCAACACCCCTTCTCACAAGGACAGTAAGAGTGGAGTTCATATTGCAGTCTTCCCCAGTAAAGGGCTCTTAGTAAAGGTTCCACCCCTCCATGTTTGCAGGAAGTTTGCATTATCACTTTCATAATTATTTATGAGCAAACTCCATCAGTCACTCACAGACTGAACTTTGAAACAGACTGACATGAAAGACACATTTCACATAGTAAAGGCTTTTCCCTACTACCTAAAAGAAATGCAAACAGTATACTGTTTGCAGTACATTGTTTGCATATATTATCAGGTACTTCAGACTGCAATAAATATAAATTGCAATCCTACACTGTTTCTCTTTCAAAGTGTCTTTGGTAGATTTATGCATGAAAATATCTGATTAACATCTGTGATTAATCTTCCAGTTGCAGCCTGGCAATTAATAAATCTATAGAAGCCAAACAAAAAAGGAACAATGAAACAACACATTTGAAAGACCACGTGGAAAATGTGTTTGAGCTATCTGTGTTTAATTCTTTCTTCCAAATAATACGTATTCATTCACATAAATACAGAGGGTTTGTACAAAGGCCTTTGGAATACCTCTTCACTTATAAGCTCATATAGTTGGCAACTTCGATTTTGCTTCTTTCTTTTTTAAACTCACACCAAGTGGAACTCTTTAGCTTAATTAGCACTAATTAAGCAGCCTTCATCCACCAAAGCCATCAAAGACCCCAACTCTCAGTTGAGGGTTTTTTCAACCATCAGAGAACCCATGTTACCTCTAGAAAAAAAAGGGATGCTTTTCTATAAAGAGGACAGTTTCTTCTCTCATTTAGTCCATCACAAGTTGACACAAAGAAGTTCAGTCCTCTTGCTGTACATTTTGACCCTTCATCATCCAGAAAGCAATGAAGACCTTACAAAATGAGGTCCAGTGTTAACTCATGGTTACCCTTCCAAGGGACCAAGTTCTTTCCAAACAAGCCAGATCTAGATGGTAACCATCTTCCCCTACTTCAGTTTAGCACCTCAAAATCACACTTACCAGGCTGAGATTACATTTTCCAATTCCTGTTGATTTTTAGTCAGTAGAATTTGAACTGCTCTTGAGTGATCTTTTAGACAACAGAGATATTTTGCTCCCATATGCAGCAACCCAGCTTCCATCAAACGCTGTGATGGTCTTTCCTGGAAGCAGAATCCGGGAACAAATAACTGCCTTTTCAGATGCCTCTAAACACTGAGGACATAAAATATTGCAAGATTAAGACGTTTTGCACCCTATAAAAGTGAAATACTTCACCTTGCTATGAATCACTTTAAATTTATCCTCTTTTCCCACTTTCCTCCACCCCTCAAAACTAGTACGTTTATTACCATTAGTAAGTGTTGTGTGCTTGACTTCTTTGTGCATCTTGAAGGCCAGGTATAGATCTTGTACTTGCATGTGGCTAAGGAAGAGAAGGAAAGTGTTGTTTACATATTTAGAAGCTATTGACTGCTATTCAAAACCAGTTTGCTTTCCTTTTTTCCTTGGAGGTAAGGTGCAATATCCTAGATAAATGGTGTAGTAGTTGAGTAAGATTTCTACATGAGTAACATTATGGCTATAGAAATAGAAGCTATAATGGCAGCTGTATAAATATAGTGTGGAAACAGAGAAAAAATTTCATGGTAAAATACAAAAAAAAGAAAATTATAGAAAAATTATAGATTTTAGAAAGATTATAGAAATCAATAGATTATAATATAATTATAATATAATTATAATATTATAGAATATATTATATT